>PVJH01036935.1:0-18360 GCA_004026705.1 Nesogale talazaci | reverse complement strand
GCATCAAAAGAAGACAAAAATAACGCACAGAGCCAACTCTACTGAGAGAAAATGATTAACACAAAATCATTTCAAGAGGTAGTATATGACACAAAAGAAATGCTATTTGAGAAAGAACTCCAAGCTGAAATCAGGACATTGGTGACAAACAATGATTCAGGAATGGATGGAATAACAATTGGATGTTTCAAGAAATGGATGCAATATTGGAAGCACTTTATTGCCAAGAAATTGGGGTAACTGCTACCTAGACAATGAACTGGAAGAGAGACATAGGCTAAAGAAAAATGATCTATTGGAATGTGGAAATTATCAAATAGAATTAATACTTTTGCTTAATACTTTTGATACTTTTAAGTTTTACTTTTAATACTTTTAAGTTTTGCTGAACATAATTTAAAAATGGTGCAGCAGTACATTGATAAAGAATTCCAGAAATTCCAACCAGATTTAGAAAAGGATGTGTCATGAAGATATCATTGCTGATGTCAGATGGGTCTTTGCAGAAGCAGAGATTCCAGAAAGGGCGTTTCCCCCAACCAATAGCTTTATTGATATAAAATTCACATAACTTCCATATTCAAGTTGTTTTAAAAAGATTTATACCTACCTCTCCACAATCAGTTCTACTGTGTTCTCTCCCCTCCTGTATTTACTGTTTGCTCCTCAGGTCCCCTCAACCTCTGCTTCTTTATCACTGACAAACTATTACATCGGTTAGGGTCTCTATGCATTTGTTCTTTCTATGCGTCATAAGCTGGGAAACAGCAGAAACAATAAAAAAATCAAAAGCAAAACAAAACAGAAAAAAAAAAGAAAGAAAAGGTGACAGGCAATATTAAAATAAGCCAGAGAGAAAAGTTCTGACTTAGAACAAGTGAGACATATCTAAACTTAGAATAAATTCAGGATCGGTCAGAGGATGTTGAACTGAATTGCTTCATCCACTCATCATCAGGTTTATAATAATCTCTTTCTGACAGGCTGTGCCTTGACTGTGGCTAGAGGGGGTCTGTCAGAGGCTTGCCTCAAATAGGTGAAGTCAGATTTGGGGTTCCCACTGTCCTCCCAAAGCCGTCTACAAATCCACAATGCAAGCTCTCATGCTTTTTCTTTCATCGTATTTGGAGTGTGTTATTTGTCATCTTTGGATCAGGCAGGCTGGCGTGGGCAGGCTGGCGTGGTTCTTCCACGTGGCCTGAGTTGACACCTCACTTCGATGACTGCTTGTTTGAATATGAGCCTTTAGGACCTCAGGCACCATTCCAATTGATAGGGGGCACCATCTGCTCTCTTTACCATACTCTGATGCAGCACCCATGTCTTCAGCGATCACTTCATTAAGGTGAGTATTGAGCAAGGCCTTGTCATAAAAGCTACCTGTTCTTGGCATATAAAGTGATTCCATTCATAACATCAATATTTTTCCCAATGTCATAGAACTGAAGATACTGTTGAGAAAGGAGGTTATGCAAGCATAGTCCAGATTTGGAACACTGTCTATGAGTTGCTGCTTTGTACAATCTGAATTCTCAAATGATGTACAATGCAGGTTGGTGCTAGAGGGCAAGTTCCTGTAACATTCCTTACAAGGGCAGATCCTGGCCTATCAGCTTAATACATGTCATATTAATGCAATGAGGACATTAAGATAGTGAGTTTTTGGTGGTTCTACCAGAAAGATATTTACGTCCATACAGTTGGCTACATACAAACATATGACTGTGTGGGACATACCTAGTTATGGGTAACATTGTAAAGAATGAGAATTTCAGAACCCTTGATTATGTTCCCGTGAAACTTATCTATAGACTCAAAGACAATTGTTTGAACAGAGAAAGGGACCCTGTGTGAGTTTAAATCAGAAATGGTATATATTAAGGTTGTATCCCTTCATAATACTCATTCAATCTATATAATGATGAAATGAATCTGTAAAGCTGGACTATATGAAAATGCCAAAGAAACATATAGCCCTGAATAAAGGCTCATTAATAAGCTTCCATGTCATTAAGAGCTGTACAATGGAGTACTACACATCAATAAAAACCAGGGATGAATGCATGAAGCACATCACCACAGGGAAAGAACCAGAGAAAATTCTGCTAATTGAAGAAAGTTAAGCACCTAAGGCCAAGTACAACATGAGTCCACTGAGGCAAGCTTAAAAAATGCAAAAAAGGGGATAGGGAAAAAGCTACTGTACACAAACATTCCTGAGGTGAGGTCCAAGTAGTATGTCAGGGGCTAGATCAAATGCAGGAATACATATGGTAGCCACATAAAAAGGAGAGGAAAAAGAAAAAAGAACCAGTTACTGGGGAAACAGGGCACTAATCCACCCAAGGGGAGGGAATTGTTTATATCTCTACAGGGAAAGAGGGAGCAGACTTCAACCTGGTGCTCCAAGATGTGAATGCCACATACCAACACAAAGCAGGGAACTAGTAGAGAGATATAAGGGCCCTTCCCCAATCCCAACTAAGTGGATAGTCCCTCTCCCCCCCCCCCAGAAGAATTCACTTCAGAGAACAGCACTGAAGCTACAGCTCAGGAAGAAGGACATATCTGATCAGAGCACACAGGAGGAAATGAAGGGGGAGGGAGAGAGAGTGGAGCACATCTTGGCCCACTGAACCTTGAGGACAATATCCCTGCTCAGAGCAGCCAATGAACAGAGGACCCAAGGTTGGGCCCACTACGAGACATGACGACATCCCTCACTGACCCATAGCCTTACATGGGGGGACAGCACTGGAGACACAGTGTGGGAATTGTACCTGATCTGACCTCCCCACACCAAGACAAAACACTAAAGGTGTGCAACTGAACAGCAAAGGGAACAGAGCAAGGAAATTCCAAAGGCTACCTAAAACAGACTTTGGGGCTATGCCGTGGCACCCCATCAGACTCTCCCGGAAAATATTCCTAAAGGTAAGGACACAGACCTAGAACTATTTACAGGCTTTCGTTTTTTTGTCATTAGTTTTTGTTGTTGTTTTGTTTTCTTTTGATCATTTTTTCTGCATATTAATATCTCTGCAGGTCTATCTAGATAAGATAGGCAGGATAAATGATCTGGAGGAGTAAACAATTGACTGATGGTCAGAGGAGGATAGGGGAGAGGGGGCGGTGGGGGAAAGAAAGCGTTAACAAACCTAGGACAAGGGAACGGCAAGTGATCCCAAATTGGTGGCGAGGAGAGTGTAAGAGGCCTGGTAGGGCTTGATCTAAGGCAATGTAACTGAGAGGAATTACTGAGACTCAAATGAAGGCTAAGCATGATAGTGGGACAAGCAGAAAGTAAAAGGAAATACAGAAAAGAACGAGGAGGCAAAGGGCATTTATAGGGTTCTAAATATAGGCATGCACATATGTAAATATATTTATAGAGGATGATGGGGAAATAAAGCTATGTGTATATATTTATAGGTTTAGAATTAAGGTAGCATATTGACATTGGGTCTCCACTCAAGTACTCCCTCAATGTAAGAACACTTTGTTTAATTAAACTGGCATTCCATGATGCTCACCTTCCTGACGTGATTGCTGAAGACAATGCGGGCGCATAAGCAAATGTGGTGAAGAAAAGTGATGGTTCCTGTCTGTCAAAAGATAGAGCATCTGGAGCCTTAAAAGGCTTGGCGATAAGCAAGTAGCCATTTAGCTGAGAAACAACAAAGGCCAAATGGAAGAAACACATCAGCTTGTGTGATCATGAGGTGTTGATGGGATCAAGTATCAGGCATCAAAGAGCACAAAAGCATATCATTGTGAATGAGGGGGAGTGTGATTGGGGATTCAGTCTATCTATAGACAACTGGACATCCCTTTACAGCAGGGACTTGGGGAGAAGACAAACCAGTCAGGGTGCAGTGTAGCAACAATGAAACATACAACTTTCTGCTAGTTCTTCAATGCTTTCTTCCCCCCCTGCCCCCCTCCACCATCATGACCCCAATTGTACTTTACAAATCTGGCTAGACCAGAGGCTGTATACTGGTACAGATAGGAACTGAAAGCACAGGGAATCCAGGACAGATATACCCCTCAGGACCAGTGGTGAGAATGGTGAGAGTGGTGGGAAGGTAGGGTAGAAAGGGGAAGCTGATGCATGGGTCTATATATAAACCCTTCCCTGGGGGATAGGCAACAGAATAGTGGGTGATGGGCGAAGTCAGATATATGACAAAATAATAATAATAATCTATAAATTATCAAGGGTTCATGAGGGAGAGGAGTTTGACAGGGAGGGGGAAGTGAGGAACTGATATCAAGGACTCTAGTAAAAAGCAAATGTTTTGAGAATGATGATGGCAACAAATATACAAATATGCATGACACAATGGATGTATGCATGGATTGTGTTGTATGAGCTCCCAATAAAATGATTAAAAAAACTAAGCTTCCCTATGAAGATATTCTAAATTGGCTCACTGAAAATGAAGAGAAGTTAAAGCACTTATTGATGAAAATAAAAAACAATAGCCATCAGCATGGATTACACTGCAATCCAAAGAAACCCCAAATCCTCTCCACTAGAACAATAAGACATGGTTTCATAAATGGAATAATTTTTGAAACGTTGAAGGATTTCATTTGAATGCAGGAGATAGACTGTCCAGAGCTCCTCTCTGGGTGCTTGAAATTTCTCTGTGAGGTCAAGGTCAGGTTGCCTGTGGTGGGTCCAGGGCTTGTTGGAGTTCATAGTTTAAGAGAGTTAAGAAGGATTAATACAGCCTTGAGGAGAGTGTGGGAATGAATTGAATGAAGACATGCAGTGTGATTGTACTACATGTCCAGCAATTAGTTAAAATTGGTGATTACGGTGGAATGAAATTTATATACCATCATCTTTTACTTCCTGGCATTTATGAAGGAATATAGAAAACTGAGTTGAAAATGCCTCATTGCAGGAGTCAGAGTTGCAAACATATAGAACTGTAAATGCGACTTTTATCCTATGAGTCTCCATATTTTCTGGGCTCTAGATATTTGCTCAATGATATTTACCGAGTAAGAAAAATAATATGCACCATGGTGATATTCAATACTGTAAAATCTATTTAAGATAGATAAAATTATTCCCACTAAAAGGAACTTGGATTTTCACAAAGCTGAAGGAAGGATTCAAGGTCACATTATAGGCAAGAGTCAAAGAGGAACCTGGGTATCAATAGTCTCCTTTAAAACCGTCTATGACCTTGAGCTAGGCGACATTATTGGATCCCAGACATTGATTACATTTGGGCTCAAGTTCACTGCTGAGTTTAATTAATCAGATATAAATAATAAACTTTCTTTCTCTCCTTTTTATCATCTATCTAACATCATGCCCAGAGTTTGTGTTCCATTATGATGAATTATTCTTCTTTGGCACCCTGAGCAGTGGCAAGCTTGGAATAATAAAGGAAGTAATTGACTTAAAATAGTTAGTGAATGATAAGGCCCTTTTCTAGAAGTCGTTCTTGTCTGTACTTTGCCTGAGTTATGGCGATGGTAATGTGGTAACTGGCACAAGTTCAACAGTCATATTATCTCTTCAATTACAGCTGCCTGAGAATTACTTATAGTTTCAGATGTTTGATGCAGCAAGATAAGGCTGTGGGGAGAGAGAGCAGCCATCTTTGTATTTGCAAGGCAGAGACATTAGTTGTGCCACTAAGGATTTGAAAATGGTTGAGGCTAGTCTAAAGGTCAAAGAGAAAGAAAGAAAGAACATTTTGATGATTTGAAACTAAGTGCTATCTTCATGTGTTTTTTGAATTGATTGAAAGGAGGATGATATTTTGTTAGTTTTTGTTTTGGGGGGCATCACTGCCCTCTGGTGGTGGGAGTAAGAGGCCCAGCTTTTGCTCCTGTGGAGCTGGAATTGAACCTCCATCCCAGTGGGCTGCAGTCCCGTGCACAACCACTACGTCACCAGAGCTCAGCCCTATATTTTAAAAGCAAAATAAAATGGTCTTAATACAATAATTGCATTGCCTCAGAGGATGAAAAAGTTTACATGCTCAACTAGTACCCAAAGAGTTAAGGGGTTTGAGTCCACTGAGATGTGCCTTTGAAGAGAGGCCTGTCGATCTAGTTCTGAATGAGGACAACCACTTATTTTTGAGTTGTTGTTTTTTGTTGCCATGACTCAACTCTGACTCATCGCACCCCTACGCTCAATGGAATGAAACTTTCTGCTCCAGTAAGATTTATAGCCTCAGACACCCAAAGAGATGGTTCTATTGATGCATTTAAATTGTGGTGCTGGGGAAAAAAAATCAAAAACACCAAGGACTGCTAAAAGGACAAACAAATCTGTGTTGGAAGAAGGAGGGACAGAGGGCTCCTTAGAGGCAAGGATGACAAGACTTTGTGTTACTTACTTTCGGCATATTGTGAGAAAAACCCAGTTTCTGGAGAGGAATATTATGCTTACCAAAGTGGAGGGCCAGTGAAGGAATGGAAGGCCCGAAAGGAGATGAATTTTCACAGTGACTGCATCAACGGGCTCAGGTATAGGAACTAACAGTCTATGCCTAACTAACTAATGCCATGGCACAGAAAGCAGGAGGATTATAGACCAGTGGTTGAAAAGTTTTGTAGATCCAATGGAGGCAGACACATCTTCAAGGCTCTGGTTGCCATCCGCATGGCTCGATGAGGCTCATCGATAGGAAAATGAAGCAGCAAGAGAGAAAGTTCCCATGATCCCTCTTGTGAGGAAGCCACACTCACCAGGAAGTACTATCAGGTTGTGACCAGATTGACTGCTAAACCCCACCTCTTCACTTCTTTATCTTCAAGTTGACAAGACATTGTGTAACTACCACTGTACCTGTGAGGTGAATCTGATTCATAGAGGTTCTGTGTACATCGAGAAAACACTGCCTGGTTTTGCTTCATCCTTACAATTGTTCGTATGTTTGAGTCCATTTTTGGAGCCACTATGTCAATCCAACTCACTGAGGGTCTTCCTCTTTTTCCCTGTCCTTCCACTTTACCAAGCATGATGCCTTTTTCCCCAGGCACTGATTATTTTAATAATAGAGCTAAAGTATGTGAGATGAAGTCTTGCATCCTCACTGCCAAGGAGAATTCTGGCTGTACTTCTTCCAAGACAGATTTCTTTGGAAGTCCATAGTTCTTTCAACATTATTTGCCAGCACCTTAATTCAGATGCATCGATTCTTTTTTGAACTTTCTTATTCAATGCACAATTTTTACATGCATACGAGGCAATTGCAAATACCCTGGCATGGGTCAGGTCCACCTTAGTGCACTTCAACACTTTAAGGAAGTTTTGTCAAGCAGATTTAGTCAAGGCAACGTGTTGTTTGGTCTCTTGCCTGTTGCGTCCATTAATTGTGGATCCAAGCAAGATGAAATCTTTGACAACTTCATTTTCACGTTTCTTTTTATTGTGATGCTGCTTCTTGGTCCAGCTGTGGGGATTCTGGTTTTCTTTACGTTGAGTATTGCAATCTTCCATCTCTGATTTTAATCAGCAAGAGCTTGAATTACTTCTCACTTTCAGCAAGTAAGAATGTGTCATCTTCCCATCACAGGCTGTTCATAAGGCTTCTGATCCTGATGCGGTGTCCTTTTTCATATAGTCAACCTTCTCAGATTACTTGCTCAACCTACAGATAGACTGACTATGGTGAAAGAAGACAACCCCGATACATAGTTTTCTTGATTTTAAAATATGCACTAGTCCCTTGTTCTGTTCGAATGGTTGCTTGTTAATTCACGTACAGGTTCCCCATGAATACATGAAGTGTTCCAGGATTCCCATTCTTTTCAAGGTTATTCATAGTTTTTTTTTATTATCTACATAATTGAATGCCTTTGTATTGTCAATAAAACACAAGCAAACGTCTTTCTGGTATTCCCCGTTGTCACTCAAGATCCATCTGGTGTCAGTGATTCTATCCTTTATTCATGTCCTCTTTTGGATCCAGTTGAATTTCCGGAAGCTCCCTGTCCATGTACTGCTGCAACCATTTTTTTTTAAAATGAACATCAGCAAAATTTTACTTGAGTGTAATAATAATCATTTTGTTCTATAATTTATGCATGGGTATAGGTTAGTGCAGATATTAACCTCTTCCAAAATTCTTGGCATACACAAATGAGTACTTCCAGGGTTTTATCAACTTGTTGGAACAGTTCGATTGGAGTTCCATAAATTCCTGGAACCTTTTTCTTAAACTAATGTCTTTAATGTAGCTTGGAATTCTTCCTTCAGTGCCATTGGTTCTTGATTATAGGCTACCTCTTGAAATGGTTAAATGCCAGCTAGTTCTTTTTGGTACAATGTCTGTGTGCATTCTTTCCACTAAAAAATAGTCTCCTGTATAATTCAATATTTTCCCCATAGAACCTGTGGGAATTACATAATTTCATGTCAATGTTATAAATAGGTTAAAGGGGGTATATTCTAGCCTGTCAACCAGGTCATAGCCTGATTGATGCCTTCCTGTGGGTGTGGTCTTCTCATGAGAATCCTGGGAGTTTCCTTTCTTCCTCCCTGGAGATGGGGCACACTCTCTCTGCTTCACCCCCTGTTGACAAGTCAAATGGAGCCATGCTGATAGCAGTCACAGCCCTGGAACTGGAGGAGTCATATTGTGACTCAAGCCACCATTAAGATGCTTCCACTGCCACTGGATCCACAGGACTTTCCACCCATGGACTTGTAATCTTCCTGCATTTGGCATCTTTGCATATGCTGCATGAGTCTAAAGAGGAATTTATGGACTAGTATTGGATAGTTGGACTAATATTGGGCTTATGGACTTGATATGAACTGGGTTGGGATGTTTTTTCCATATATAATTGCTCTTTAATAGAAAACTATTTCTTATACAATGTGCATCTGTTTTGACCTATCTATGAATTCTTAAAATCTGCAAAATCTTAAAGATACAGTTTAGTTTATCACTCTGGGACTGCCTGTGAGGATATATTCTAGTCATATGAAGAAACAGAGAAACTAATAAAATACATTCTCATATTCCTACTATAGGCTATAGTTACATATAGCTTACAATATATTCTTTACATTTCTCTCCTTTTAAAGAAAGAAAACATTGAAACCTGTAGTTTCAGGCTACCTTCTGTATGCCTCAGGTCCCCCAACCCCTTTTGTCTTTATATATGAGTATTACCCTATGGCTTCACTTTTCCCTCCTTTTGAGCAACTTCAGGGTAGCACAAATATAGAAATACTTTATAAAAGCAGTGCAAAAGAGAGAGGCTCTCTTTTCGGACCAGATGGCCTGATTCATGTGGCTGCAACAATGGGCTCAACATAGGAACAATTGTGAGGACGGTGTAGGACCAGGCAAGGTTTTGCTAACCAGCATTGTAAAGTTTGGGTGGGTCATTTATTAAATCTTAGTACCTCCAAAGTGTATGAGAAGCACACCAATAATTAATACATACAGTGATAAACCATGAGTTGGGTCCATAAAAAGGTGCTAAAGAGGACTTATTTTAGGGTTTAGAAAGGCTTAAGAAAATAGGTCTTTGTTCTGGGTTGGATACTCCTTGGAGATGTGGATTGTTCTATGACTAGTTATCTTGATAAATCTCATCCACAAGGAGGGCAGTCAAGAGCGATGTTAAAGTTTGTGTTAGACCAGGTTGACTAGATAAACAATTACAGAGACACTCGTGTATAAGAGAGAGTTTTACATCAAAGAGTAATAGTATATTAAAAAAAAATCCCAGCCTAGTCCAGATCAAGCCCATACATCTGATATTAGCCCATATGTCTGATACCAGTCTTTACATTCTTTTTCAGACGCACACAACACATGCAATGATGCCAAATGGAGGAGGATCACAGGCCGGTTGGTGGAAATTCTTATGTATCCAGTGGTGGAGGAAGCTTCTTTAGCGTTCTGGTAGCCATCGCATGACTTCATGTGGCTTGTCAATAGGGATGTGAAGGAGAGAGAGAGAAAGAGGGAGAGAGGGAGAGAGAGAGGGAGGGAGGGAGAGAGAGAGAGAGAGAGAGAGAGAGAGAGAGAGAGAGAGAGAGAGAGAGATCCTTTTCCCAGGAGAAAAAGAGAAAGTTCCCAGAATCCTCCTGGTGGGTATTACCTTGTGACCTGATTGACAGGTTAAGCTCCAGCCCTTCACTGAAGTTGACAGATTGTGTAACGCTTACAATGTTGTAATTAACTGGCGAAGAAACAACAGTCATTTGTATTAGCCAGAATAGGGAGACATTTGCTCATTTTGTGGTTATTACAATGTCGATTTTTGGGTCAGTATTTAGAAATATTATAAAGTTGTCTTATCCTTTTTCTTACTACATCATGATTGAAGAATGTCTTTGTCTCTAGTTGATGCGCTGTGAGATTTTTATCTTCAATAGGTGAACACTAAGGTTTAACAATAATTTCCAGGTCAGCTATTTATGTTGGAGGCTGTTTTCTCTCTCTCACTACCTATGCATATACTCCTAAATAATATACACTATTATTTCATAGGTTTCAAATATTTGCAAGAATGGCAATGCATCATTCTGCACAATTATACTATGAGATTAATTCAGGTCGATATTTGTAGATCTGGTCCATGCTTTATTTGAGGGAGATCCAAAAGTTCATGGAAGAAATCTATTACCTTTTAATTTCATTTGTCCACAAACTTTGTGAAGTCTCCTCATATATGAGTAGTGGTTAGGTCGTTTCTCTATTTTCTCCTTAAAAATGGTGTCATTGGACCAACACAGAGAACAAAGTTTCTAAATACAATTATTTAATAAGATAAAACAGTTCTGGGAAAGGAAGAATACAAGATAAGTACAAGTAAAATTTACTGAAACTAATTAAAAAATGGATGCAGCCGTACATAGACTGGGAGCTGCCAGATTGTGAAGCTAGATTTAGATATTATTGGAAGGCAGGATATCATTGCTGATGTTTGGTGAAGAATATCATGAAGGTCTTTATCTGTGTTTGATTGACTATGAAAAGGCATTTGACTGTGTGAATCACAACAAACTATGACTAACTTTGCAAAGAAAGGGAATTTCAGAACCTTATGCTCATGCAGGATCTATATATGGACCAGGAAACAGTTTTCCAAACATAACAAGGGACTAGTATGTGGCTTCAAATCAAGATGAGTGAGTTCGGGTTGCATTATTTCACCATAATTACTCAATCTGTATGGCAGGCTGTCTCACAAACTAAAATCTTAGGAGAACTCAAGGAGCAGTGGAAATACTTGCTGGTGAAAATCAAAGACTACAACCTTTAACAAGCTTTGCAACTGAATGTAAAGAAACCCAAACTCCTATGACTCAACCAACAGATAACACACGATGATGAGAAAACTTAGAAGTGGTCAAAATCTCATTTTGCAAGGAGCCATAATCAATTCTCATGGGAAGAACACTCAAGAATACAAAACATGTGTTAGATTTAGCAAATCTGCTACCAAGATATCTTTACGGTTTTAAAGAGCAAGATGTTATTGTGAGGAATACTTGCCTGACTCAAGTCTTAATATTTTCAATAACTTTGTGTACATGTAAAGTTAAGCAATGCATAAGGGAGACCACAGAAAATTGATATACTTGGTATTGGCAAAGAATATGAAAGTACCACGTAATGCTGGAAGAGCAAAAGGTCTGTCTTGGGAAAAGTGCCGCCAGAAGGCTCCTTGGAAGTGAGGATGTCATGCAGTTTTGTCTCGTATGCTTTAGACATGTTCTCAGGGAAGACCAGACCTGAAAAGGACATTGTACTTAGTAAAGTGGAAAGTCAGTGAACGAGGAAGACCTTCAATCAGGTAGACTGACACCTGGGCTACAACACTAGGCTAAAACAGGTAAGTAATTGTGTGGCGGGCACAGGGCCAGGCAGTATTTATTTCTGTTGTACGTAGTGTTGTTATGAGTCAGAACCAACTCTTTAGTGCCCAACAACAACAACAACAACAACAACAATATCATCATCCATAACGACCTCCAGATACCAAGCTAATCCACCACGACATCAGAGGAGTACAGCATTATAGACTGTGTTAAATAGGCTGGATTTTAACCTCACTACAGTGGGAACGTGCTGCAGTAGTCTGAACAAGGGAGGAATACAATCTAATTTTTTTGTGTGGGCATCACTGCCCTTTGGTGGGAGTAGGAGGCCCAGCCTTGCTCCTGGAGAGCTGCTGCTGGATTTGAACCGCCAACCCAGTGGGCTGCAGTCTTGCACTCAACCACTGCGCCACCGGGGCTCAGCTCTATAAATTGTTCCAAAATTCCGTTTGTGTTATCTCTGGAGAACAGATTTTAAGAAATAAAAAAGGAAGACAGGGGTCAATTAATACAGCAAGACCGGCTGATTACATGGTTATTTGGACAAGGGTTGGGGCAATGTACATAGGATTTAGACAGATTCCATGTATATATTTAGAGATCCAGTGAGCCAAATATGCCCTTGAGTTTTCACCCTTAACTATTTCTATTACTTGAATGTGATTCCATCTGGAATTAGATGTTTAGGGAAAAAAAGTCACTGTAATTTGTGAATTTCTTTGCATGCACGCATTCTACTAATGTGGCAAAGCTGTTATTTTTTCTAATTCCCCATGTTATGCGACAAAGTGTGATTCACAAATTACATGATGTAATTATGTTTCTGGATCAGAAAGAAGAGAAGAAAATGTTCTATTTTAGAAAAGAATTTTAAATAGGCTTATATGAACCAGCTTTTACATTAGAATTTATTTTTAAAGTTATGACTTTCCTTCATAATTTGTCTAATTTCTACTAATAATTTTTGTTTATTTATTGATTAAAAATTTCTGAGAGAAGTGGCCCCACACTGTATTACATCCATCACTTTGTTAACTTATTTTCTCTTTTAAATCATTCCAAGTTGTTTATAGGATAAGTGGACATTTGTAACAATTTTCATGAGCTTATGTCAAGATTTTAATAGGTGAGATGGGCTGGGATGTATATTGTGGAATAAAAAGTAGATGAATAAGCAGGTAGATGAATGGAGTGAACAGACAGAAAGGAGTCCTGTGTGTGTTGTTAGCCACTAAGACTTTGACGGAATGGCAATTAAGCTGTATACCACAAACCTCCCACCCCCATGGAAAGAAGAATATAACAGGCTATGCCAAGAAATCGAGACACAGCATCAAGACAATATAGAAGAAAATGAGCATGATGATTGCATTGGAAAAGAGCATAAGCTGTGAGCCATGAAATTCAGCACAGCGGTTATATGTACACTATACACGACACTGTGACTGCAACCATGGGCTATCCATTTGCGTATGGAATCTTGGGAGCCAATGTGCAAAGAGGGCCATGCTCAACTGGCCATTTCTCATGATCGGTAGAGCAGGACTTCCAGTTTGGCCCTAAGAAAAGTTTAATCTAGAATTCATGTCTGTTTGTGTCTGTAGTGCACTTGCTGTGCATATGCTAGTCACAGGTTAGAATGAAGCTCTGAGATACTCTGGGGAATAAATTGATCGAAGAGAAGTTAGAACAAAAGTACTAGTTGGGAATCAGATATGGGGCTTCAAGAACATTTCTATCTGTGTAGTGTCACTCAATCGTCTTTTGGACAAGTGCTTCTAGTGTATAAGTAAGACTGGTATAACTTGGAACATTTTTCAGCAGGATGTTAACACATTGCAGACAGATCCTGAGTTTATCCCATCTTTAATGCGCTAACTTGCAGATGGGTTTTGGATCTCTACTACTCTCCCACCCCTTCACATTGATTTGGTGGCTTTATTTTTAACTCCTTGATTTTTAAAATATCGGTCTTTAATGTGTTCATACACACTTTGAAACAAAACAAAAAGTAAATATACTCATTAGTTTTAAACTGTTGTATGCAACATATTCAAATAGGGTCCCATCTAGTTTTTAATTCCTAACAACAGGATTTTCTAAGTAAGTTTAAGACTAGTCACCTTGGTACTTTCAATGTCTTATGGAGGACAAATCTTGCAAGTCCTCAGCTTTTGAAGTAACCCTGAGACTCTTCTGAGACCTCCTGTGCAGAAAGTTGAGGTTGTCTGCATCTGTAAACACTTTCTACCTCAAGACACCCCAGTGAGCAGTTCTATTCTGCCCTACACGGTCACTACGATTGAAATCAACTAGAAAAGTTTTCTTTGGTGATTTTCCAAGGTCTTTGTAGAGCTCTGGACACCGTGGAAAATTCTCTAGAATAGCACTGCTTTTATCCGGGCACCGTGCTGTTCCCAACTTCCTCTGTGAGTTATACTGGGTTCTCTGGAGAAGCAAAACCAATGATAGTTACCATATTTTTTGGACCATAAGACACACCCAGTTTTTAGAGGAGGAAAATAAGAAAAAATATTCTGAATCAAATAGTACCAGTATACTAAAATATTGATTAAAATAAAGCAAAATATGATAATACTTAACAGTGTAAGCTCAACAGTGGTATTAAGAAGTATCATCACTTTCATTCACAAAAGAGGGAAGGCGTGTGCTGTGCCAATCCTGTGACCTGATTGACATTGAGACTCTAGGAGGCGGGACATCCCCCCGAGCACACAGCAATCCACAGCATGCAAACAGCAGCGGACAGCCAGCGGGCACATGGGATCATAAACAAATGCTGTGGGGTCCTACACCTTTGGACCATAGGATGCATCCTTGTCCCCCCCCCCCCCCCACTTTTGGGGAAAAAAGTGCATCTTATGAGCTGACAAATACAGTATAGAGGAATACATGTAACTACTGAGAACCCTGGACCCATCAAGTTCACATAAAACCTAATGATTACATTCTGTCCTAGCAATCTCATGCCATCAGGGAATGTAGCCACACCATTTCTATTCTTTTTAAAAGTCTCACCAGACACTGCTTTTGCTATTCTGCTATTTCCTGGTAAAAATAAAATTTTTTTTTTGCTAGGCGTAAGTCTTCTTTACATAATCTGTTCTGCTTACTACTGTCCTGTTGGGCATTGCTACCAATGCACAGGAGATAGGAATATGCTGATCATATCTTATCAGTGGAGAAACAGAAAGAGGTTTCGATGAATATGGTAGTATTTCAATACCTTAGCAGAATTTTAAATACCCTAGTTCTGTCTTATGACTGAGGTGAGTTGATTAGCCTCAGGTACCTAATCTCTGTTTCCTGTACCAAAGAAACAAGCCCAGAGAAAAAGACCCAGTCTTCTATTGGGCTAATTTATTTATTTATTTGCCTACCTATTCACTTATTTACTTTTCAGCAGTTTTATTGGTATATGTTTCACATGCCATACAATTCAACATGTCAGTCACACCAAGAAGAGTTGTACAATCACCACCACAATCAATTTTAAAACATTTTCTTCATTCTGTACTCATCATAATTAGCTCCCCATATCTCCCCAACCTCCCTGCCATAGCCCGAAAATAAAAACACATTAATCCAGCCACTCTCTGGGTAGATTTACCTATCCTGGATTTTAAGTCATAAAAAGCATTAAAAAAAACACACACTTAACAAAAATAAAAGTAAAACAAACACCTTAATAAAAAAGAAAGCAGAAAATATTTAAAAAATTAGAACAAATTTAGATGGTTCATAAGGAATACCAATGATAAGCTACTAAATGTTAACTTAGCTGCAAAAACCCACTTTCCAATGTACGCAGCATGATAGCAAGGTTATTCACATCCTCGGTCCATGGTCAAAGGAGATTCACTGGAGGCTTCATCCACATGTGTTTCCACTGCACTTTAAAAAACAAAACAAAACGGAAACAACTTTAAGAGGCATCAAAAAGCTATTACATTTTAACCTAGCTATGATCTATCATAATTAATTCTACAAGGCCCTCTGATAAGAAGGCTATTCACATTTCTCAACTATTGGGCTTTCAAATTTTTAAAAAATTAAATCATTTTATTGGGGGCTCATATAACTCTTTTTTTGTTTGTTTTGTTTTTTGGCCATCACTGCTTCTGGTGGTTGTGGGCGCTACCCAGTGCTGCTCCTGAGAGCCACCACTGGATTTGAACCTCCAAGCCTCTTATCACGATCAATACATACATCAATTGTATGCGGATCACATTTGCACATATGTTGCCACCATCATTCTCCAAACTTCCTCCAGCTACTGTTTTCTATCTGCAAACAAAATGCTCCCATTTAACCTTGTATAAACCATTCCCTCCTTCGGGTTTGCATGATATTACTTGCGATCTTTGAATCACTGAGACTCGTGTTCTCCTTCCATGTGGACTCAGCTGATGCCTCACTTAGATGACTGCTTCATTCACCACCCTTTGCTGTAGCACCCTTATCTTCAGTGATCTCTTCATGAGGGTGAGCATCAAGCAGGGAAATGCCATATGAAATAATTGGTCTTAGATCGGGGCTAGCATTGAGCTCCAGCCCCAATACATTCATATAGCTATGGTTCGTAGATGTCTCTGGCTCCCTGAGAGACACCATTGTCATTTTTTATTCGCAAGTATCCCTTGTACTGCCCTCCAGTCAGTGCTGAGTCATAGTGATTCTAAAGGACTGGGCAGAACTGCCTTGGACTCTCTAAGCTGCAATGTTCACAGGAGAGTCTCGTGCTTCCTCTGAGGGGCTGACTGGTGGTTTCACATGACCGACCTTGCTGTGAGCAGCCCCGTGCATAAGCTGTGCACATTGATAGTGTCATTAGCTTGGTCAATGGTATAGAATTATCTAGAGGATGGTACAGAATGGTATAGAAAAACATTGCTGAGAAAAGGGAATTATGTGAGTATAAGCCAGTTCTGAACAGCAGTCTATATTCTGCTCTGCTAAGCATAGCTTTTCTTGTTAGTTGCCCTGAGTTGTGACTTAGCTTTGGCCCCAAGCAGAGCGTCTCATTTTTCCCCTTCATTTACAATAACCCAATATTCCACAGGTGTGTTTGAGGTACAATATAGATTGCTGTTCCGCTATCAATAAAGTGGTACCTAGTTTCCCATTTGTCTTTTGTATGGGTCTATTAATCTGCTCCTTTACAGAACACTCATTTCTGTGTCAAATTTCTAATATATGCATTAGATTATCAATAATATGAAAGTTAGAAAAAAACCTAAACCATTAAGAAAGGTGTATATATTTTAAGTTGTGTAATGGGGAAACTGATGAAATAATGGAAGATCATTTGAAAATATCTATCTAGATATATAATACACTAAGTCTTTGACCAAGCAACTCTACTATCATAATTTTTATGCTTTTGGTAGAAGTTCCCTCTCTTCAGAAGGTATGTATAATCACTAGTAACTGAAATATTGTATTTTACTAATCATCTTGACACCAAAGATTCCCTGAGTCTCCATTAATGAATAAGGCATCTTGTAGATTTCACATACATAAATTTAAGAAAAGAACTGCACACTAGCATTGACACATGGTTTAAACAGTGCCCTTACCTGAAACAACAATACCTTTTCATACTGGTAACCCTCTCCATGGTACTTCACAAGCAAGGCTCCATGAGTTATCTAAAACAGGTGTCCAGAGATTAGAAATGTTTTGTTCAGAGACATTCGTGTGGACTATATTTTGGTAGGAGTTGTTTTCTTGTAGAAACGGCATCATGCTTTGCCATTCCTCTCCTTCATAAATTCTTAAAGGCATATTTTTTTGCTGAGGTTTAAAAGGGAAAAACACCACTTAGAGGTCTATTTGAGTGACATGAGAATCCTAAAGCATTGTCAGAAAGGCCAGATTTCAGAGCCTGGCATACTCCACAAGTTTTGGTGCTATCAGATGGCAAAGGACTTGGGGTAAACTGCTCTTTCATTGGGGGAAGAGAATGCAGAAGAACATAGGTCAGTTGTTAATAAACTGAGATTAAAAAGGGAATTGCAAAACCAAAATGAGTCTCTGTGCCAAGTGAGGGAAAATTATATCTACTTTGATAGGCAAAGGACACAAAAGCAAAGCAATGTTAACTAGTGAAAGTCTAATGGAATCAAAAGAGCATAATGGGAGATGTCAGAGCCTATTTTATTTATTAATTCATTTACCCTTTCACTTATGGAGCATGTAGCTTTGGAGTTGACCTTGGAGAAGATTTGCGCTTTGGAAATTGGATAGAAGTTGGAAATTATCTATTTTGTTTACCAAGCTCTGTTCATGTAGGTCAAATAATAGTTGTTCTATAATATTTGTTGAATGAATGCTAAATGGTGACTTTTACAGAAATAAAGATAAAGGAATGTAAGACTATTCTAAGACAGGAAAGTTTAAAAGCTATACTAAACTTTGCAGCTGAACTCTGCCTCTAACTAATTTTGTGAACTTGAGTCCTTTATCTCAATTTCATATCTATATGACAGGGCCTATTTTACTTCATTGTA
>PVJH01036934.1:0-18368 GCA_004026705.1 Nesogale talazaci | reverse complement strand
GAATGATTGTGATTAGCAGCATGAAAAGACATAAGTCCTTCTGCTAATGCTAATTCTTTTCTACTTCTCCACAAGTTGTTTTCCAAAACAATTCCTGTATTTTGGAGGAAGATGCAGCAGTATTTAAATATCTTTTATGTTTCTGTGTGTCCAGGTGCTTTGAAATATGTTTCTTCCCACCGTGTGAAATAGAAAATTCACCATTTTATTTCTCACATTTTACCATGTAATTGCTTTTTGTTTTTTTATTGTTTTTTTGGCTCTCCAGTGGTGGGAGTAGGAGGCCCAGCCCCACTGCTGTAATTGAACCTCCGTCCCAGTGGGCCGCAGTCCCGCGCACAACCACTACACCACCGGGGCTCAGCCCGCTTTTTATTTTTTTAATAAAAGAAAATTCACTTCTTAGATCATCGTTGAATTTGCATCCTCTTTTCTTACTCATTATGTTAAAAATCTAAAAAAAGTAATCTAAAATTATATTATAGATTATTTATACATAATGCTTAAAAACACAGTAAGTAGGTACATAGTTATATGAAGATTTTTTTGTGGCATCACTGCCCTCCGGTGATCGTGGGAGCTACCCAGCCTTGCTCCCGGAGAGCTGCTTCTGGATTTGAATCGCCAACCCAGTGGGCCACAGTCCCGCACTCAATCACTACGCCACCAGGGTTCAGCCCATACATGAAGATAGTTTATTTATAAATTAAATTATAAATTAAATTAAATTAATAAATTAAATGGATTGTTATAAAGTAACTACATTTTAAAAATTATTTTAATTTTAATCCTACATTTCTCTCTAAATAATAACAATACTAACTTGTATTATTTTTCCTCTGAATTTGCCATGGCATAGTAATAAATGTCACTTTCAAGGCCGGCGCTAGACTTTTTGCCGCCACTGTGAAATATAAATAATATGAGTACTGTCTACTAAATTCATTTTATTTTAAGGTTTTTTTTTTTCTTGGGGGGGCGGGCATCACTGCCTCTGGTGGTCGTGGGCGCTACCCAGTGCTGCTCCTGAGAGCCACTGCTGGATTTGAACTGCCAAGCCCGTGGGCCGCAGTCCTGTACTCAACCACTTATGCCACCGGGGCCCAGCCCCCTGTCTGCTAAATTCAAGAAAAGCTAGGTATTTATGAAATAAATAAATGACTTACCTAAATTATCTGAATAGCTGATTTGCTGACATCACTTGTTTAACTAGCACGCAGTATGATGTGTATCGTCTGAGAGAAAGCTACAAAATGTCTTGTCGTTGCCAATGCCAAAAAATGCCATTGTTCATTAAGTCCAAACAATGGTGGTTGATTTCTAACAACTGATCAATAATGCCCACTTTGATAAGCAGTTTTTGATAATCGGTTTTCAACAATTATTTGTTATTAAAGATTAGCATTATAAAAATTAACAAAAATAATATAAAACTCATGTCCTGGCAAAATAGTCACATGGCTGCCGAAAACCGTATATTCCCTTCCCGTTCTCCCACCGATCTCTAGCTTGTCATGTATTCTTTCCAAAAATCGGAACTTTTTAAAAACACCGTGGGATACGGGACAAATTTTTTAAAATTGGGACTTTTGCTCACCTTATGTTTGACTCAAATATGGAGATAATGCTGAAAAATACAAGGACACAGTTCCTGATAATGCAAAAAAAAAATGCTGACAATGGAGCTAAAAAGGGCAGTCATTGGTCAACCTGGATGCAAATAACCCTGATTTCAAGGCTGAAGTAATGGCTTTGTCTAACCTGTTTCAGATTCAGCACCATGGTGATTACCTAGTAATTCGCAAGGTAATTCACATTTTGGTTCAGAAGCTCCTGAAGCAGGACGCGGTTGCTAAAGCTCATCAAACAAAAGAGGGTTTTCCTGTTGCTTTAGGCAAGCATAGTCTTGGTTTTGACACAGGAGATGAAGTTCTTTTTTCATATAAATCATTTTATTGGGGGCTCATACAGCTCCAATCACGGTCAATACATATGTCAATTGTATGCAGACCACATCTGTACATTTGTTGCCATCATCATTCTCAAAACATCCTCCTTCTACCTAAGCCCTCAGGACTAGCTCCCCAAATTTTCCCTCCGTCCTCACTCCCCCTCCCCCATGAACCCTTAACAACTTACAAATTGTCATTATACACTGTTCTATGTGTCCCAGTGACCAGATTTTAAGCAGGACATCATTGAGGGAAGGTGGGGGGCGGGGGGGTTCTTGATTAAAAACTTGGTCCATATGGAGCAACAAAATGTTCATAGAACTTAAAAATAGCATTGTAATATACTTTTAATTTTAAAACGCCGCAGGATAGTGTTAAAAAAATTGTTAAAACAGAGGTCTGGTCACCTTACCCTTCACCCACTTCCCTGTTGTCTGTATCCCAGAGAGGAAGTCATATGTAGATCCCTATAATAGGTTCCCCCTTTCTACTCCACCTTCCCTCCACCCTCCTGGCATCACCACTCTCACCCCTGGTCCTGAAAGGATCATCTGCCCTGAATTACTCAAGTTTCCAGCTCCAGTATACAATCCCCTGGTCTAGTTGGGTTTGTCAGGTAGAATTGGGATCAAGATAGTGGGTGGGAGGAAGCATTTAGTACGAGAGGAAAGTTGCATATTTCATTGTTGCTGCAATGTACCTTGACTGGCTCGTTCCTCCCGTGTGACCCCTCTATAAGGAACTGTCAATTTACCCATTGATGGACTTTGGGTGAGATGCAGTTCTTTACCACCATCGCTGTTTTCCTTTAATGAATTTTGCACAAGTGAAAAACAACAACAACCAAAAAAAACCCCTTCAGATTTCTTATTCCTCAAACCTAAATAGTGGTCTGAGTGACTTAAAAAAAGAAAGAAAAATAAAAGTAAAGCTTAAGGCTGAGTCCCGGATGGCGTAGTGGTTGTGTGCAGGACTGCGGCCCACTGGGTTGGAGGTTCAAATCCAGCAGCGCTCTCCAGGAACAAGGCTGGGCCTCCTACTCCCACCACCAAGGGGCAGTGATGCCCCCCCCCCAAAACAAAAACAAAAACAAAAAAAGTAAATCTTAAATGAACTTGGAGTCTTTAATGGCAAATAATTTCAGAAAGAGGGAGAGAGAGAGAGAGATATCAAAGGACACTTCTCATTGGGTCAATCTGCTGCATCAGATCTTTAAATATTGGAAAGCAAGGGTGATACGTTGAGGACTAAGGTGATCCTGACGCCAGCCATGGTATTTTCAATTGCTTCATATGCATGCGAAAGTTGGACATTGCATTAGGAATACTGAAGAGCCAATGCATTTGACTTATGGTGCTGGCAAAGAATCTTGAAAGTCCAGTGGACTACCAAAGGAACAAACAAATCTGCCTTAGAAGATGTTCAGCTAGAATGTTCCTTGGAAGTGAGGATTGTGAGACTTCCTTTCACAAATTTTGGACATGTTATCATCAGGAGAGACCAATCCCTGGTGATGTCCATCATACTCGGTAAAGAAGAGGGGCAGTGAAAAAGAGGCAGGCCCTGGACAAGGTGGATTGACCCAGTGACTGCACCATGGGCTCAGGCACAGGAACCATTGTGAGAATGACACAGGACCAGGCAGTATTTTGTTCTGTGGTACACAGAGTCGTGATGCGTTGTGACTGACTTGATGTCACCTAATAAAAACACCACTCTGGATATGAGAGATCTCTCCACCCACATCCTCCCCGACTGGCCCACTGGCATGTCTTGCACCCTTAGGACCTGTGAATAACAACCTTTTTATTGTGCTTTTGTGTTTTCTGCATCAAATGTGACTTCCCATCCCAGACAAGATATGAGCCCATAACCTGGGCTGTGAGCTCTTGGTGCCTGCCCCCTCACCCCTGGGGTAACAACTGGGTGGTAATGGAATGCACCCAGCACATCAATAGGGTCCAAAGTCAGCAGGAAAATGTCCCAGTTTTCTGTCTGTTGCAGAGACGGTACTGTTGAATGAATAAAATGAAAGAATGAAGGGGAAATGAGGTGGAAAGAGAAAGTAGTTGAATATTTCCAAAGAAAACAGCTGCAGGAGTGTGTGAAGGAATACTCGTCACATTTCATTCTCTGTATCCCTGTATGTGACTCATTTGCAATGCAAGTGTCTCCATGCGGACCACCACTTGTCAGTTTGCCACCTTGTGGCGACGTGTGTGTTACTGTGATGCTGGAGGCTATGCCACCGATATTTCAAATACCAGTAGGGCGGACAAGTTTCAGCAGAGCTTCCAACTAGAGACCAGGAAGAAGGAACAGGCTGTCTACTTCTGAGGAAGTAGCCACTGGAAACCTTATGGATGAGAGCCGAACACTGTCAGATACAGAGTCTCATGACTACCTCCGGAGCATCGCCAGATACAGTGCCAGGACATGAGCTCCTCGCGTGGGAAGTACCTCAAATTATGACGGAGACAGAACTACCTCCTCAAACGACAGTCAACTACAAAACGTGGATGGAGTAAGCTTTGGGGACCTTTGCTGATGAGACTTGATTCAAAGTAAGAGGAAACAGTGGTAAATATCTATTAATAATATGGACTTGGAGTGGACAAAGGATGAATGTAGGAAAATTGGAAGCCATAAAAAAAACAAAAGGAAATGAGTAAAGATGAGTATCCTGGCCCATTAGTAAGCAGAAACAGACTAGTGTTTGCCATTTTGAATCAGACAGGTATCTAGTTTACAATATTGAGAATGACCATTTAAAGAAGAGTGGCATCCCATTCATCTTTGAAAAAGTAATTTTAAGATCTATCGTGAAGTATAATAAAAGGAGTACCAAAACCAAAAAACCCACAACAAACAAACAAACAAACAAAATAATGGAGAAAAGCTCTGCTGGGCAAAGCTTTCTTAGTACATCTTTTCCCTGCTACACAAGCACCCAGCAACTTGCCCTGAGTTAGGGTACCCAATGGCAACACCTGAGAAGATTCTTTATGTGAATTTTTTTTGTAAAAGCAATCGTGAAAAAAATTTTTTGTAATAACGGTTTGCTTGTATCTCATTTTTTTGGCATCACTGCCCTCTGGTGGTGGGAGTAGGAGGCCCAGCCTTGCTCCTGGAGAGCACTGCTGGATTTGAACCTCCAACCCAGTGGGCCGAAGTCCTGCGCACAAGGAATCTCATTTTTTTTATCATGGCCAATTTATAAGAATAGTGTTTGGCTGTGAAATAAAGCAGGGGCTGCACCAGAAAGACTTAACATAGGTGTCCGGTTGAATAAATTAAGCTCTGCCCTGAAGTTGCCTGTACCTGACATCTTCATAAGGGGGAGGGATCAGGAACATTGATCTCGTCAGTGCAATTGCCTTATACCCCAGGGGGAGATTAGCAGTGTTGTGCTTTTTTGTCTCTATGTGTTTTTGTTTTCCTGCATTTAGTTGATTGTTTTTTGTTTGTATGATTGATTGTTTGATTATTTCCTGCTTGGCTGGTTGCTGGTGTTAATGTACTGGATCATATGGAAATTTGATTGTCAGAAGACAACTGACAAGTGCAGCGTTGAGACCCAAAGTCCGTCTGTAGACGACTGAACATCCCTTACAGAAGAGTTGAGAAGAGGAGACGAGCCAGTCTGGTGCAGCATAGCACCGATGATACATACAACTTTCCTCTAGTTCTTTAATGCTTCCCCCCACCCCCACTATCATGATCCCAGTTCTATCTTGCAAATCCGGCTAGACCAGAGATTATACACTGATACAGATAAGAGCTGGAAATAAAGGGAATCCAACGACTGAGATAAACCCAAAACAGATAAAACCAATCCTAAGACAAATTCCACAGGAGCAAGAGTGAGACTAGTGATACCAGGATGGTAAGGGAAAGGTCAGTGGAGAAAGGAGGAACCAATCACAGAAAAGTGGGTGAAGGGAGATATCATTTAGTGTAAGACATGAAAAAAATTTAAATTATCAAAGGTTTGGGAGGGAGGGAGGGGGGAGGGAGGAGAAAAATGAAAAGCTGATACCAAGGGCTCAAGTGGAAAGAAAATGCTTTAAAATGATGATGGCCCATTGATTTTGATTTTTGTTCTTTGATACCTGATTGTTTCAACACCTCATGATCGCACAGGCAAGTGAGCTTATTTTATGGTGGGTTTTGTTGCTCCTGAGCTAGATGGCTGCTTGTTTATGCTCAAGCCTTTAAGACCCCGGATGCTATATCTTTTGCTAGCTTGGCACCATCAGCTTTCTTCACCACTCTTGCTCATGCTCCCACATGTCCTCAGTGGGCACCTTGGGGATGTGTGCACACAGTGATATGTGTGTTTTCCTCCCGTTTGATGCCTATTGCCTAGACCCTTCACAAATCAATGGACCAATTGACTCCCGATATCGCTGAAGACAAATGGATACAGAGGCAGGGAAGAAACGATGGTGCCCAGCTACCAAATGATTGAATGCCTGGAGTCTCCAAGACTTGTGGATAATCGAGTCGCCATTCAGCGCAGAAACAGCAAAGTCCACATGGAAGAAGTACACCAGCATGCGTGAACAAGAGGGGCCGAAGGGAGCGGGTATTGAGCATCAAAGAACACGAATCACACCATTGCGAATGAGGGGGAGAGCAGGGTGGGGACCTAAGGCCCACTGGTGGGTAACTGGTCACCCCTTTACAGGGGAGTCACGGCGAGGAGACAGACCAGTCAAGGGGCAGCCGGGCAGTGATGATGCATACACGTTTCCTCTAGTTCCTGAAGCCTTCCTCTCCTCACAACCATCATGGTCCCAACTCTGGATCTTACAAATCCAGATAACTGGAGAAGGTACACTAGTATAGAGGGGAGCTGGAGATAGGGGGAAACCAAGATGGATAAGCCCCTTCGGGCCAATGGCTAGATTGGAGATGCTGGAAGGGTGGAGAGAAGGTGGGGTAGAGAGATGGAACCAACTGCAAGGGTATACACATAGGCTCCTTTTTGAAGGACAGGCATCAAAGGAGTGGGTTGGGGGAGAGATCGGGCAGTGTAAGATATGACAGAACAATAACAATGTATAAAATATTGAGGGTTGGTGTAGAGAGAGCAGGGGAAGAGGGGAAGAGGGGAAGGGATGGAAAAGCCGATAGTAGGGGCTCAAAGGAAAAGGCGGACGATTGGAGAAGGATAATAGGAGTGGACATGTGAGGGTGCTTGGCACAGTACGTTTATTTATGTGTTGTGAAAAACGATGTCTGAACCCCCAATAAAATGATTTTAAAGAGTTAAAAAAAATGATGATGGCAGCGTATGTAACAATGTGCTTGATGCAAGTGATGTACGGATTGTTATAAGAGCTGTAAGAGCCCCCAATAAAATGATTTCTTTTTTTGGGGGGTGGGTGGGGCATCAATGCCTTCTGGTGGTGGGAGTAGGAGGCCCAGCCTTGCTGCTGGACTTGAACCTCCAACCCAGTGGGCCGCAGTCCCGTGTACAACAACTATGCCACTGGGCTCAGCCCTAACATGATTTGTTACAAAACAATAAGCGAATGACAAAGTAACCTCAGTTGTGCATATTCCATGGGCAAGCACATGGATTCTGAGTGCCTACTTTTCTCTAGTCCCAGCATAAGGACATGTTATTAGTTCTGATCACATGGTCCGGCTCCATACTCGCCTCCATGAACCGATCACTGAAGCTAAGGGCGCTACGGCAACGAAAGCAGATGGTGCCTGGCTATCCATCGGACTAGTGTCTGGAGTCTTAAAGGCTGTGTCCACACAAGCAACCATCCAAGCCCACACGGAAGAAGCACACCAGCCTGTGTGCTTCGAACATGACAAGTTTAAAATGCAAGTGTGACGCAAGGGAAAGTATCAGAGTTGAATTTGGGAGCACCCCATTTGTGGCAGGCTGTGGAGGACGACAGTGTGAGTCCAAACCCATCTGCATACCATCTGGTCAGATTAGACCACTGGCAAATCGCCTCTAACCATAGGCAGAGGACTGGAACAGCCTCACTATCAAACACAGTTCATTGTAACCCTGATTAGGCTGGATCAAACTTAACAACTTGATCTCTGTTTAGACCCAACCTGAATTTGTTGTAGGTGCAAGGATCTCTTGCTCATTCCTGACTTTTATAATATTGATGGAGGTTTTTGTTTTCCTGCTCACTGGGCTATGTTAATGTTTATATTCCTTACCATTTCATTTCATTTTTGTTCTTCATCGTTTTTGTTGGGATTATCAATTTAAGGAGTGGATGTATGAAGAGAGTAACTGGTACAATTATTTAATGTACATATGAGGTACTGGGAAATATCATGGCTTGGGTCAGGCACACCTTATTCTTCAAAGTAACATCCTTGCTTTTCCATACTTTAAAGAGGCCTCATGCAACAGACTCACCTAATATGATGTGCCTTTTGGTCTTTTAGCCACTGCTTCCACGAGCTGATTGTGGAGTCCAGCAAGACAACAGTGTTGGTGACTTCAAACTTCCTCCCTTTATCTGGATGTTACCTATTGTAACATCCAGTTGTAAGGATCCCGGTCTTGTTACATTTACAATGAGTTGTAATGCATATCGAAGGCTGCAGTCCTTGATCCTTCTCAGCAAGTACTTTAAGCCCTCCTCACTTCCAGCAAGCAAGGTTGTGTCATCTGCATATTGCAGGTTGTTAATAAGCTTTCCTCCAATCCTGATGCTGCATTCTTCATAGAATCCAGTTTCCCAGATGATCTTCTCAGCATGCAGAGTGAAGGCATGGTGAGAGGAATCACCTCGGGGGCACACATTTCCCGATGTAACACCATGTAGTATTTATTCCCTTGTTCTGTTCGCACAGCGGCCTCTGGATCCACGGACAGGTTTCAGCAGAGCTTCCAGACCAAGGACAGACAACAAAGAAGGAAACAACGGCCCACTTTGGAGGAGATCATCACTGAAAACGTCATGCATAGTTCAGATGTGGCTGGGGTTCTTCCAAATCACTCATGTTTAAGCGTGTCTCTGCAATTGGCAGATGGCTGGAGACAGATTCTCTCAGCCACCGACTGGCTTTTATGTGGTTCTCTCACTGCCCTGTGGTATGTTTTGACTCAGGGGTGCCGTATACAAAGGTCCAATGCACCTAGGGGCTTCCAAGGGGATCTGCTGAACCTGTTCAATTAAGGCGGAGGTGACAACTCAGAGACTTTGTTCAGATTTCAAAGAAGTAACGTTGATAGCTTTCCCTGGAGGAGACACAGGACTCATCAGGAAGAAGTTTGAAGCAAATTCAAAACTGCACTGGTCAGAAAAAGGTCAGGGAACGGTGTTAAGCAGTGGTTTTAAATCACGACAACACACCTGCTCACTCTTGGAGTATAGACGTTTGTTGGAAAATCTAATCCCACCCACTCTGGACCCCTTTGATTCCCGGGAGGATGCCAGAAGTATCATTTTGATGCGTGGTCAAAGTGGACTGTGTAGATTTCTTTAGGGGTGAATTAGAGAGTTGGACCCAGTGGCGCCTGTGTACAGAGGTAGATGGAGGACATCAAGAAGCAACAGCTTCACATTTTGAAAGTTTTGTTTTCTAGAGTTTCCCACGATTTTGTGTTTGGAGAGGGTCACACTTTGCTTGGAGCGCTTTAACCATGGCGCCACTTGACTTCTTTTCTCTACCCCCAACAGCTCATTAATTTCAGTGGTCTCCTCCTTGCCATTTCCATCTGTGAATGTGTGTCCCTTCAAGTGCACCGACATTGTATCTCACGCTCTGCAGACTGCTCTCATTGCTGAAGGCGGAGCATTTGTTCCCTTTAAGTTGTAAGGCAAATGTTGCTGCTCTGCTTCCCCCACCCCCCGTCCTGAACCCTCAAGTGTACCTGTACTCCTTAAACCCCAGAGAGTCCATCCTGTGCAAGTCTCCGCTCATGACCCAAATGGGCTCCATGTAAATATTCCGTTATGATGCTCTCACCTACCTCTTACTCCCACCCTTATCCAAGCAGGGCACACTTGGGGATGACCTGGGCTCGGGTACGGTATACCCGGAGCACCCAGGCAAAGAGGGCGGCCTTTGACCAGCCTGGTGAGAGGCACTGTGGTGGGATTGTGTCTTGGGGTGTGCCCAGGACTTTCCTACGCCGGGCAGCCACGGTTCCAAAGCTGGGGAAATACTGGGGCAGGGTGATGTTCAACGTAGTGTCGGGCGGTGAGATGAGGCTGTAAACTTGTTGGCCAAGAGCTTGAGAGGCCCATTTGGGGTGCCAAGGTCACAGATTGCCCGTGGGCGGGAAGGAGAGTCAGACTAAAGTCTGGTCTTCACAGTCACTGTGTAGTAGGGTCCAGTGCTGGAGAGGGCAGGACATGCATGCCCTCCAGGTGGCAGCAGAGCCATGACTTGAACAAGCCTGCAAGGAGGCCAGCAGAGGCCTGGAGAGAGTTACTGAGAACCAAGCCAACCTTGGCTCGGGGAAGGACCAGGAGTAGCAGTGGTCTGGGTCCACAGAATGTCCACTTGAGAGACATGAGAGACCTGATGAAATAGATCAGGGGCGTGAAACTCAATTAAACACAGACCACTTGGTGAAATAGGCAAGATTCATGCGGGTCACATTTATAAATTTTGTTAAATTTCTATTTTGAAGGAGAATTCAGCAATATGGATAGAATAATGGAAAGACTATATCATCGTTTTTAATTATTCTTTTTAACCCAAAGCTTGTCAGTGCTGTCCTCCTGCCACTAGCATATCAATACACACTTTTGGAGGTGTGTAATGTAATGCTGGCTTTAAAAAAAGTCCAACTATTACAAATTTCACTTACCTCTTGTGTTGTGACTGGAAAATAAAATGAAACTAAGAAAAACCACAAAATGTTGGACAGTTGGCAAACATGATGCACAATCGTAATGGCTTCCCTCTGAAAATGTTAAGTAGCACTGCTGCTAGGTATGGTTCTTAACGGCACAACCAGAGTGCTCCTTTTAACCTGTTTGCTATTGAGACCTGTTTATATTACATGACACTGAAAGTGGCAGACACAGCGCTTCCAAACATCGCCAGAACTGAGGGCGTTTTTACAGGTCTACAGACCCCAGGAAAGGCACCGGGCCACATGAATTCTCATCTTCAGTAGTTAAAGGGTTAATAAGATCTCCCCTAAGCGCTATTTTCTTCATAACAGTTTTTTCCATTTTATTTCAGAACATCGTGGGCCACAAAAAATTACCTGAGGGGTCCTCTGACTTAAATGTAAACGATGATCCTGGAACCTGAGCTTCTGAGGGAAGGACGGAAGGGGGATGGAATACTGAGGAGGAGAGAAGCTGAACACAACTGGTGACAAGACAGACAAGCAGGTTGTGTTAGTCTGGGTTGAGTAGAGAAACAAATTCATAGACACTTGTGTGTATAAGAAAGAGCTTCATGTAAAAGCAATTGTATATTGAGGAAACAGCCCAGTCCAGTCCAGTCCAGATCAGTCTGTGAGTCTGAAGTGTCGTGCCTTGTTTCTGTGGCAAAGGGAGTTGCCTTGAACCCCGTGCCCTGCTCCCGCGAGGTTCTCCCTGGGTGTCCTGCCACATACATTGTCTCCTTTCTGTTTGTTTCTCTTTCCCTTCCCTCTCACATTTCCTCCCTCCCATTTTCTCTTATTCTGCTTCTCTCTTGTACTTTCTCCTCGTTCCCTCTGCTGTTCTTTTTTCTTTTTCCCCTCCACCCCAGTTTATATCACAGTATTTTTCTTTCTTCTTTTCCTTTGCTTTTATTTCCCTTTTCCTTTCTATTTTCAGTTATCAATTTCTTTTACCTTGTTTCTCCCTATTTGTTTTTGCTTCTCTGTATTATTTTCTTGCTGCTGTGTGTTTTTATGTTTTGCCACCCCTCTCATTTTCCCTTTTCCCCCTCTCGTCCCACCAGGTGGGAGAGAACAACCGTGTCCATATGGCCCCGTCACACCTACGCTTCCTGTCACTTCACCGCTGTGCAAGCGGATCAACAGCTCCGCAGCCAGCACCATCCCAGCTCCGCCTTGGCCGCATTACCTCCACCGCCCCCAGAACTGCTCACGCAGCTCACTCCATCCACAGCCCCGAGGTGAGAGGTGGGGAGTATCTGAGAACACGACACCATACACCTGCCAATTGAATACAAATGCACCACCGCTACAATGTCCCCAAGCTAACAGGCAGAGGCAGCACCCAAAGAACCAAGGCAGTGGGGCTCACACAGGAGACCAAGTCCACAGACAGAAAACATCTGAGCAAGAGAGGCCATGGAAACCACCGGAGAAAGATGCGAACGAATGCTCAGGCAATCTTCAGGGGCCAGGGACAAAGTTTGAGAACCCTGCAGATGAAATCCAGGAAAATCCAGGTAACACGTGAATGCTTCAAGAAAATCACAAGAACAACGTGACCAAATAAGGGAAAAACTAGACACAATACATAAGCTGCAAATGAAAATGGAGAAAAGCTACACAAAGACTTAAGAAATAGAGAATTCATTTAAACGGCAAAAGAGGAAGATTTCCGGCTGAGCCCCGGTGGCATCAGTGGTTGAGTGCGGGACTGCAACCCACGGGCTTGGCGGTTCAAATCCAGCAGCAGCTCTCAGGAGCAAGGCTGGGTAGCTCCCACGACCACCAGAGGGCAGTGATACCCACCCCCCACCCCCCAAACTAAAAAGTTTTCCAGCAAGAAGGCAGACTAGGCAGGCACACTTCTCCAGACTCTCGACAGGAAAGACCAAATGAAACAGATACCGGTCCATAACCCTGTAGCCCTGCGCTTCAGAGGAAACTTAGAGCAGTGCACTGAATGCCGAGTGAGGGAACAAGTGGGCACCAGCAGAGACAGGAAACTTGCATAGCTGGTGGATTGTTATTGGCCGGCCCAGTACAACGCGTCCATTTTGAAGTTTTGCCATCAGCATTTGACGGGGACAGCAAACTCATAGCACAGAGGCGACTGGGCGGGGCTGGGGTGCAAGAACGGTGTGCTCTTCCTTTGTTCCCCACACCTTCTTGGTGACCAGGAGCACCTTCTGCCGTCCAGTGGCTGGGGAGAGTGCACAGCGTGGGTAGGGGTTAGACAGCCCCAACTCTGTGCGGACCGATTTGCTTCCTCGTGCACCTGCATCTGGAGGGACGTAGTCTGTCTCCTCAGACAAGCAGAATGCCAGTGTTGGGTCCCCAGAGAGTCCTGGGCAAACAAAGCCTCCTTTCATAGCCAACCACCCTGTTCCTAGCTGCTCTCAGAGCATGAGTTACTTCCAGGAACATGTGGTCCACTTCAACCATACCCTCTAAGCCATCGTGAACTACATCTGGATCAGATGTACTGATCCCAAGGTCAGCGGGAACTCTTGACTATGACTGAGCATCCCATGTGCTACCTCTGACCCTAAGAGCTCCTTGTTTGGCAGAGGGTAGCAATCCACATGGTGTCCCGCTCCCCATATTTTTCTCCCCTCTGGATCTTGCTCCAACCCATTTTCAATTTTGGTTTTAATCTTCTTTCCCATTTTCTATGCTTTTTTTCTTTTCTTCGTTTCTGAGATGCCTCGTTGATTTACAGCCCTCCTTACCTTCTGTGGTAGTTATTTATAATCTGATGTCAATCTGAGACTTAGGAATTAAGGGGTGGAGTCTAGCCTGTCAATCAGGTCGCAGCCTGATGACCTCATTTGAAGGCACCAAGGAGATCAATAGCTCTCCGAAGGTGGGACACATGCGTACTCCCTCCATGACATTCCTTCTGACAAGACACATGGAGCTACTCTAGAACCTTTGAGCAGCCATGTGGAGACCATTGCCAGCATTAAGATGCTTCCACTACCATGGTATCCACAAGACTTCCCACCCACTGGCCCGTGATCTTTCCGCACTCGACACAATTCCATGTGTTGCGTGAATCTGAAGAGGAATTTATTGATTGGTATAGGACATATGGATTAACCTCAGACTTATGGACAGTATCTGGACAGGGCTGGGATGCTTTCTCAATATTGGTATTGGACATGTGGGCTAAATCAGACTTACAGACTTGATCTAGACAGGTATGGGATGTTCTCTCATGATTCAACTGCTATGGTATATAAAGCTCTTCAAAAATAAATCCTTTTATTGGGGGTTCGTACCACTCTCATCACAATCCCTATATCCATCCATTGTGTCAAGCACATTTGTACATATGTTGTCACCACCGTTTTCAAAGCATTTTCTTTCTACTTGAGCCCTCGGTATCACTTTTTCCCCTCCCTCCTCCTCCTTCCTTTCTTCATGAACCCTTGATAATTTATAAATTATTATTTTTTCAGGTCTTGCACTGTCTGATGTGTCTCCCTTTACTCCCTTGTCTGTTGTCCAGCCTTCTGGGAGGGGGTTATAGATAGGTCATTGTGATCAGTTCTCCCTTTCTCCTTCCACTTTCCCCCTACCCTCCTGGTATTGCTACTTCCAATGTGCGTCCTGAGGAATTTTCCCCGTATTCCCTTTGTTTCCAGCTCTTATATGTACATGCTGTGTTCTAGCCAGATTTGTAAGGCAGGATTAGGGTCATGATAGTGGAGGGGGTGGGGTGGGGGAAGCATTAAAGAACTAGAGGAAAGCTGTCTGTTTTATTGGTGCTATACTGTACCCTGACTGGCTTGCCTTCTCCCCATGACCCTTCTGTAAGGGGATATACAGTTGCTTACAGATTGGCTTTGGGCTTCTACTCCACACTCCCCTCCTCATTCACACTACGATTTTTTGCTCTAGGTCTTTGATGTCTGATACCTGATCCCTTCGACATCTCATGGTCACACCGGCCAGTGTGCTTCTTCCATGTGGGCTTTATTGTTTCTCAGATAGACGGCCACTTGTTTATTATCAAGCCTTTAAGACCCCAGATGCTAAATCTTTGGACAGCTGGGCACCATCAGCTTTCGTCACCACATCTGCTTATGCACCTGCTTTGTTGTCAGTGATCATGTTGGGAAGGTGAGCATCTCATAATGCCAAATTATTAGAACAAAGTGTTCTTGTGTTGAGGGAGTACTTGAGTCGAGGACCAATGTCCACCTGCCACCTTAATACTAAACCTATAAATGTATGCACATAGATCTATCTCCCTATCATCCTATATAAATATATTTATACATGTACATGCCTGCATTGGATCTCTATAAAGGCACTTTGCCTCCTGGTTCTTTCCTCTAGTTCATCCTACTCTCCTCTTTTCCCACCATCATGCTCAGCCTTCATTTGGGTTTCGGTGATTCCTCTGGGTTACTTTGCCCTTGATCAAGCCCTACCAGACCTTCCGCACCCTCCTCACCATTGATTTTAGAAACTTGTTGTCCCCTTGCCCCTGGGTTTGTGAACACCCACTCCCTTTCCCCCATCCCCCCCTCCCCATGTCTCCCTGGAACTGTCATCCCATTATTCTCTCTTCAGGCTTTTTATTCCGCTTATCCCATCCAGATAGACATACAGCGGCAATAGTATGCACAAACACAGCACCAAACACAACAAAGCAACAATAGAAAATGAAACAATGGCTGCAACAATAGCAACAAAAATCATAAGGCAATTACAAGAAAGAGAAAAGCCTATTAATAGGTGAAGGTTTATTTGTTGTCCTTTAGGAGTGCTTTCCAGTTGAGTCTGATGGGATGCCACACCCTGCCCCACAGTCTATTTTTGGTGTTCCTTTGGGACTTCATTGCTCTGCCCTCTTGCATGCCCCCAGCTTCTGGCCTCAGTGTGGTGGGTGGGGTCAGAGCGGGCACATTCCCGTCATGTGTCTCCAGTGTTGTTCCCCATAGTGCTATTGGTCAATGAGGGACATTGTGTCTCATGAGGGGGCTGGCCCTATGGTCCTCTCTGAGGATTGGCTGCTCTGAGCAGAAACATCCTCAGGGCTTGGTGGGCCAAGATGTGCTTCACTCTTTTTTCCTCCCCCTTTGTTTACTCCTGTGTGCTCTGATCAGAGAAGTCCTCCTCCTTGAGCTGTAGCTTCAGTGCTGTCCTCTGAAATGAATTTTTCTGGGGGCAGGGGCTGTCCACTTAGTTGATAATGGGGTTGTCCCCTCAGGCCTCTCTATTGGTTCCCTGCTTCATGCAGTGGGTTGCGTTCTTAGAACCCCAGGTTGAAGTCTGGCCCCTCTTTCCCTGTGGGGATATACACAACACCCTCCCCTTGGGTGGGTGAGTGAGTGTCCTGTTCCCCTGGCTACCCATGTCTTTTTTTTTAGCCCCCTTATTTGGTTGGTTACCATCTATATCCCTGGGTTTAGTCTGGCCCCTGACATATCACTCGGACCTCCCCCCAGGGATGTGTGTGCACAGTAGCTTCTTCCCTGTGCGCCTTTTGTGAGCTTACCTCAGTGACCTCATGTTGGACTTGTCTTTTTGTGCTTGGTTTACTTTGCTTGCGTCACTGCCTCCAGCTCTTCCCATGTGGCGATGTGCTTCACGCGTTCATTACTGATAAAGCTCTTTCTGACACACGCACTAGTGCCTACGAATTTGTTTCTCTAGTCAACTAACACATTTTGGCACCTTGGGAGTGGGGTATTAGAGAAAGAAATCATAAAGACAGAGAGTGGATATTTGCTCAACATCTGCATCGTATCATCTGAAATGACATGGGAAGCAAAAAGATGGATATCCTAGGCCTTAGTGGGCTCAAATGGACTGGCATTGGCCATTGTAAATCAGACTATCATATAGTTTACTATGCCGGGAATGACACAATTAAGAGGAAAGACATTGGAGCCATGGTTAAAAAGGACATTTCCAAATCAGCCATGAAGTCAGTGCTGTTCGTGGTAGGGTTATATCTACAAATTATGTAAAGGAAATCCCATCAATACGGCTAATATTCAAATTTATGCGATTACCAGCACAACTAGTGCTGAGGATATGGAAGCATTTTACTAACACCACTCATCTGAAACTACAGTGAAGATGCTTTGATAAGTATTGATGATCTCCATGCATAACAGGAATGCAATAGTGACTATTTAGATCAATGACACCACCTCTTGATTTACCTTACTAAAGAGTCTTTCCTGCAAACAATTATGTACAAGACTCTCATTTCCTCCTTCTAGTAGGAAATAAGAAAACAGGAGCGACTTAAACATTCAGTGACTGCATTACATTTCCTCCTCCTCCTCCTCTGAGCCAGATGTGTTCTCCCCTTCCCAACCAAGAAATTTCAGTTTCCATTAAGGTTCTCTAAGCACCATTGTAGGAGTGTTTCTTGATTTGGGCTGATCACAGACCAATGTTATATGATACAAAACTCATTGGTCTTCTCCCACTTTCCCCAACATGAGAGACTGACCACAGTTGAGGTGAGGCTTCCCCTGTAGAAAATCTGAGAAATGTATCAAGGCCACAGGAGTAAAAGTATGACCTTGAGTCTATCACACCTAAATTTGATATTATCCCAAGAACAGTATTGACACATTGAACACTAATGACAGAAGACCTGAGGAGCTCTGGGGGAACATCAAGAGCACTGGTCATGAAGAAAGCAAAAGGTTCTGAAAAAGGCAGGAAAGAGAGAAAGGAAGAATCAAAACAGACGTCAGAAGAGACACAGAAACTGATAGTAATAGCAGAGTAGCGAAAGGAAACTGAAGAAGGGGCGAGACGGAGGAGCTGAGTAGAAAACTTTACAGGACAGCGTGAGAAGACAGAGCCATGCATGAGAATGAAAGGTGTAAGGACAGAGAGTTGGAAAACTGAAGGGAAACACAGTGCTCAGTATGTGACAAAATGAAAGAACTCAAGCAAAAATTCTAGGCTCAAAACTCTGAACAATCCTGAAGGCAAACTCTTGAAGGATGCAGGAAGCATCAAGAGAAGATGAAAAATACACAGGCTCACTGTACCGAAAAGAACTCGTTGACATTCCAGCATTTCAGGAGGCAGCATATGAGCTAGAAGCAATGGTGCTGGAGGCAGTAGTTCATACGACACTGGATACGTTAGGCAAAAACATTAGTGTTTCCTGGGGAACCGCACATTCTGCAGTACAGCTCACCCGGGAGTGAAAGGCCCACCTATCAGGCTGTCAGTTGCAAGGTGGGCAGGTGGGAAGCTCTTGTCACACCGTGGGAGGGAGAGGGGGTTTTCTCCGGGAAAGGTTGTCCACCCACTCTGACACCCACAGGGGCAGTTCCACTTTGCCCTGGAGGGTCGCTGGGAATCCGAACAGACCCCCTGACAGGGACCTGGAGAAGCTTGGTATTTGTGCCCCGGGGACGGTCTGCAGCTGACACCTTCCAGCAAGGCGCGCTCCTCAGGAAACACATGGACGGCCAGGGGCTCAGGTATGCTAGCAGGTAAACCCACCGAAGACCATTGACCCAGCGGTCACGCCTTTACAGGTCATGATCATTGAGGAAGGGTTCAAAGACAAAGCACACACT
>PVJH01036933.1:0-11321 GCA_004026705.1 Nesogale talazaci | reverse complement strand
GCTCTGAGGGGTTTATCTATCCTGGATTCCCTGTGTTTGGGGCTCTCATCTGTAGCAGTGTGCATCTTCTGGTCTAATCCAATTTCTAAGGTAGAATTGAGGTCATGATAGTAGGTGAAGGAAGCCCTGAAGAACTACAGCAAAGTTGTGTGTTTCACTGGTGCTATACTACACCCTGATTGGCCCATCTCTTCCCTGTGAGGTGATGTCCAATTGTCTAGAGATGGCTATTGGATCTCCACTCCATGCCCCCCTCCCCTCACTATTCACCTTGGGTATGGTTTTATTCTGGGTCTTAGATACCTAACACCTGATGCCATAGACACCTCATGATCATACAGGTGTGCTTCCTCCATGTGGAATTTGTTGCTTCTCAGCCAAATGGCCGCTTGTTTATCTTCAAGTCTTTAAGATCCCAGATGCTATATCTTTTGATAGCCGGGCACCATCAGCTTTCTTCACCACTTTTGCTTATGCACACATTTGTCTTCAGCAACTGCGTTGGGTAGGTGAGCATCACAGAATGCTGGATTGTTAGAACAAAGTGTTCTTGTGTTAAGGGAATACTTGAGTTGAGGCCCAGTGCCCATCTGCCACCTTAATTCTTAACATATAGGTATGAACACAGAGACTCAGCCCCAGTGGCGTAATGGTTGTGCGTGGGACTGCGGCCCACTGGGTTCGAGGTTCAAATCCAGCAGCAGCTCTCCAGGAGCAAGGCTGGGCCTCCTACTCCCACCACCAAAGGGCAGTGATGCCCCCCCAAAGATATGAATACATAGTTTTATTCCCTTCTCATTATATATACATTTACACATATATGTGCATATATGTATTTAGGCCTCTATAAATGTCCTTTGCTTCCTGGTTCTTTCCTCTATTTCCTTTTTACTTCCTTCTTGTCCAACCATCATGTTCGGCCTTCATTTAGGTTTAGTTGTTTCTATTTTAGTCTATTGGTGCCCTTGATTAAGCCCCACTAGGCATCCTATGATCTTCCTTCCATTGATTTGAGTTCACCTGTTGTTTTCTTGTCCCTGGGTGGGTTCTCCTCTCCATTTCCTTTCTCCTACCTCCCCTTCTCCACTACTCCCCTCCCCAATCATTCGTTCCATTTTTTCATCTCCCAGTTGTTTATCCTGCTTATCTTATCTAGATAGACATACAGACACATTAATAAGCCAAAAAAAAAAAACCCCAGGAAAAGCCAACTAAAACAGCAAAGGAAGACAAAGCCAACAAAACAATAACAACAGAAAGCAAGAACAAAATAACAATAACAAAAAGAAAGCACTGGCAAAAATGGAAAAGCCTATAAATAGTTCAAGGTCTGTTTGTTGGCCTTTACGAGTGTTTTCCAGTCGAGGCTGATGGGGTGCCACACTCTGTCTCCCAAGTCTATTTTTGAATTCCAGAGGGATTTCATCACTCTGCTCCCCCTGCTGCTCTGCTGCATGCCCCCAGTGCCTCGCCCCAGCGTGATGGGGTCAGACCGTGCACTATTTCCGCACTCTGTCTCCAGTGCTGTCCCCCAGCGCCGTGGTTCAGTGAGGGACGCTGTGTCCCGTGGTGGGGCCAGTCTTACGGTCCTCCCCATGTGTTTTCTGTTCTGGGCAGGAACACGTCCTTGGGGCTTGGTGGGCCAGTGTGTCCTCTCCTCCCTCCCTTGGCATTTCTCCTGTGTGCTCTAATCTGACGCGCTCCTCCCCCCAAGTTGTAACCCTAGCGCTGTCTTCTGACGCGCACTCTTCTGATGGGGTGTGTGTCCACATAGTTGGGATTGCGGCCGGCCCCACAGAACTCTCTATTGGTTCCCTGGTACATCATGCTGGGGTGTTGTACTCACGTCTTGGTGCATTGGGTTGAAGCCCGGTCTCTCTCTCTGCCTGTGGAGAGATAAGCAATACCCTCCTCTTGGGTGGATTAGAACCCGGCTCTTCCCCCACCCCTGTCTCTCTCTCCCCCTCTTATTTAGTTGGGCTGCCGTATGTACCCCTGGATTGGGTGTGGCCCCTGCATTAGTTGCTGGTGCTCACCCCAGAGGTGTAGGTATATAGTGGCGTTCCTCCTAGGTCCTTTTTCCAGCTTCCCTCAGTGGACTCATGGCGTGCTTGTACTTTTGTCTTTGACGTACTTCTCTGAATTTTTCCATAATCCTACATCATCCAATGTTTCAGACCTCCTACACTTCTGTTACTCGTTCCCCTCCAGTGGGGCTGTACAGCCCTGTGGCTCTCGGGTCTAAGACGAACTCTTCACAGGAGTAGAAACCTCATCTTTCTCCCAAGGAGCAACTGATGGTTTCACACTGCTGACCGTCTGGTCAATCGCCCACCCGCCACACCTCCACGACGGTGGGCGGCATGATTTCATACGTGCCTCCGCGGTGAGAAGCAGCATCGTGACCTCAATTCCAAGGTCAGAAGATGGGACGCTCTGGGGTGGGGGTGGCTTGTTCCAGATGCATACCAGCAAGACCTGGAGTCCCCGGCGAGCATAAGCACGGCCACATGGTACAGTCGGGCTGCCCTGGCACTTCTGTCCAGTGCAAACACCCAGGGATACCTGGAGCACTGTCCAGCCCTCTTCTCCATCTCTCCCCTGCCCCACCCTCTGAGCCAGGCTGCTGCAGCAGCAACCGCCCGAAAAATCTGGTGAGGACGGCCATGAAGCGTGTCCTGACCGACTATGCCAATCACTTTCCTCTGGGGGCCAAACTCCCCCCACTCACGGGCTCTGGAGCCCCCTCCCACTTGCCTCCCACTTCTGCAATGTCTTGAGTGTGTCCCAGTGGGTGGAGCTGTGAATTTAACTCCCGAGGGCGGCCCCACATAACAGGAATCTCACACATGTGTGAATGGCTGGTCTAACAGATTGTGCTGCCGAACCTCGCGCTGGGTAACTCTTCCTCGGTGGGAAGATGCTTAAGAGCCCAAGCTGGAAAAGGAAGGGGCATGAAGGAGGTCTGCCCAAACCCACACGCATTGGCAAGGTGGGCAGGAGTGGGAGACAGTGTCAGGCACACAACTCTGCAGTCCATTCCGGCCCAGTGACCCCAGGTGACAGAACAGAGTTGCCCCTGTGGGCTTCTGGACGTGAAATCCTGGAGGGCAGGGGGTGGGGGGGAGGTGCCCTTGAGGCGGTCCCGACCCATTGTGACCCGTGTACTGCAGAGGGAAACACTGCCTGGACCTGTGCCTGAGCCCACGGATGCAGCGCTGTGCCCGTCCATCTCTGTGAGCGCCTCCTTCTTTTACGCTGCCTTCCACCTTAGCATGCACGATGTCTCTCCTGACTTGTCCAAAGTATGTCAGACGAAGTCGCACCATCCCAGCTCCCAGGAACCCTCTGGTCTTTCAGCTCTGGTCCGTCCTTTAGCAGTCCACGGTCCTTCTCCAGCCCCACAACTCAAACCATCAATTCTCAAACCATCAGTCTTTCTTACCCAATGTCCACTTTCACATGCAGATGAGGGCATGAAAAACAGCATGGCCTGGGTCAGGCCCACCTTAGTCCTCAAAGTCACATCCTTGCTTTTATCCTTTGGGGATGTATGGATTGTTATAAGAGCTGTAAGAGCTCCCCTCCCAAATGATCTTTTAATTAAAAATTTTAAGCCAGCACTAGCAGCCATGACAACAATCCCACGTGCTTGCAGCGAGTGCAGATGGAAGCACGAGCTTGGACGCAGCGCTGCATTTGGGGAAGGATGCTAGCTCTGACTAGAGCACGTGGGAATGTCCTAAGAGCAAATTAACACAAAGTTTTAATATTTGGGTATGTTGATACACATACGCTGCTTGCAAAATGTTTTGTTGTTACAACTAACTGCAGGGATGTTTTAATTAGAAAGTAAGACATTTCTGCTGAAATGAAAAAGATCAGGAAAAAAGAAGTCTCATGCAACCGATTTCCCTAATGGCAACGCGTCTTTTGGTCTCTTGACTGCCGCTGCCACAAGCATCGGTCGCGGGTCCCAGCACGACAGAGTCCTGGGCAACTTCCACCTTTTCTCCGTGGATCATGCTGTTTGCCGGTTGGTCCAAGTGTGAGGATTTGGTCTTCTGCCCACACGGAAGGCTGCCATCCTCGATGTGCATCAGCAAGTGCCTCAGTCCTCTTCGTTGTCAGCAAGCCAGGGAGTAGAAAACCTCGTCTTTCTCTCACAGAGCTGCTCGTGGATTGGAACGACTGAACTTTCACTTCGTAGCCCAACACACAATCCACTGTGCGGCAGACTCCTTAGAGACTAGATCGGAGGCTAGTAACGTGATGGGCCTGGGTTCGAATCCAGGCCCAACACCTGTCATGGTTACCAGAGTCACCAGTCTTCTGTCAATATTGTAGCATCGATCTTCCCTCAGCCAAGTCTGGCCTTGTGACTCGGTTTGACCAAGAGAAGACGGCAGAAGAGAGGTGGCCGACAGTTAAGCCTGGGAAGACAAGAGGTCTTCTTGGACCTCAGTGACCACTGTGTGGCTGGAGGCAGAACTTGAGGGCTGAGAAGTGAGCTAGCACACGGAGGACCGAGGCCCAGACCAGCCTGTCCCCAGCTGACAGTTGTCTCATGAGCAAGCCATAGCCCGTGGAGAGTCACTGTCCATCTAGCTCAGAAGAACAAAGCAGGGCCTCGAGGCATGCCGACCGTGGCCTGGGTGGTTGCTGCTGCTGCTGGAGGCCATCGGGTTGGCTCTGGTCCAGAGCGAGCCTGAGCACAACAGAACCAGGCGCTGGAGCAGATCGAAACTGAAATTGACAGGGAGCTGCCAGAGGTCAAGCAGAGGACCTGGGACAAGGGATATCATTGCTGAAGCCAGAGGAATCTGGGCTGAAAGCAGAGAATTCCAGAAAGATATTTACTTGTGTTTTATGGATGGTGAAAAGGCATTTGACTGTGGATTTAGCGAGCTGTGGACAGCCCGGAGAAGAATGGGACTTCTAGAACCCTTCATGGTGCTTGAGAGGAACTTGTACATGGACCAGAGGCGGCTGTGCAAAGAGATCGAGGGTGGGCTGAGCCCCGGTGGCGTAGTGGTTGTGCGCGGCACTGCGGCCCACTGGGACGGAGGTTCAATTCCAGCAGTGGGGCTGGGTCTCCTACTCCCACCACCGGAGAGCAGTGATGCCCCCCCCAAAAAAACAAAACAAAACAAAACAAAAAAAACCAAAAAAGAGATCGAGGGAATACTGCCTGGTTTACAATCAGGAAAGATGTGTGACAGGGTCGTGTCCTCTCACCAAACGCCAAACCAATCCATGGCCTGCGAGCCCTAGAGACCCCCGCCCCAGCCCTGCCTCAGGGGGGTCTTACCTGCTCTTCATGGAGAGGGACTCTCCCTCCCCACAGGGTCACCCATGGCTTCACGTCACCAATCATTAGGTGAGTGGCTGAGTTAATACCATTGGTGCTCACTGCCAGGGAGTCCGTCCCACCCACCGGATAGACGCCAGGTGCCCCACCAAGTTTCTCAGGTTCTAAATCCGTAAGGGGAGCTGACAGACTCATCTTTTTCTGAAAAGCGGCTGGTGGGATCAAACTGCCAACCTTGGAGTTAGCAGACCAGTGCTCCATCTACCAGGGCTCCCTGAAAATGCTCTCACTGCTGCCGACCTCTCCGCACCCCTAGAGGACAGAGCAGAATGTAGTTTGTGCTTTTGTTCAAGTCACTAGATATTTGGGCGTCACCTGACAGTACGGAAATAGTTCATTAGGACGGGCACTTGTAGAGTGCACATCACCAAGTCACTGACCCTCTCCAAGTCTGCAGCACGGTGACAGGGTTTGGTCCAGAGGATGGATGGACAGGAGTAAATAAATAGTAGTAGGCACCGTGCCTGACCTGGCGAGGGTCAGGGGGAAGCGGCCGGTTAGGCTGCCGTTACCGCTGCTTCTTAGGGAAGCATTGCGTGGTAGGCGTCAGGTCCATGGCTTGAACCCACCTTCTACTCCTCAGGAGAGCGAGGGTGGCTGGCTTCTTGTAATAATCCAAAGCACAAAGCAAGCTCACTGCCAGAACCGGTCACATGACCCCACACACCAAAGGACCAGGAAGTGCCGTGCCCCCAATCACTGAAGGAGAAAACCCTAGACATTGGTGGACTGACTTAATGCTTCCTGACAGCCTCAGGGAGGCGGGGGTGGGGGGTGGGAGTGGGGGCCGGGGGGGCGTGCTGCTCACCCTGGGCTCAGCAGTTCCAATCCATGAGCCTCCCTAAGAGAGTTCCCCCTGGCTGAATTTTGGAAGGAAGTCACGCAGCTTGCTTCCTGGGCTGTTTTCACCTGAAAGCCACAGCGGGACCTGCTCAGTATCATAGAAAGGCACAAGCCTCTGCTGACACCTGGGTGGGGGTCGCACATGAGACACACCAGTCAGAAATCAAAAGCTGCCCTTCTGCATGCTGGGCGGAATCCTTCCCCTGGACCCCGGCGGCCCCATTTACAGTGCAAGCAGCCCAGGAAACAGCTGTTGTTTCCTGCTTGGGCCTCAAGCCAAGAGAGAGCGAGCGAGCAGGGAAGGAAACCAAGAACAGGAGCGATTCAGCGTGGTGATCAGGGCCACCACGATGAAGCATCTGCAGTCTCCAGGATGTAGACTGGATTCCCGCTGGACAGAGGACAGCTTTGCTGAGCGCCAATGGGACCTGCCTCCAGTCACCAGGCTGGAAGCAGAGCTTGGCCAGCCTCCAGGGCTTGGATCCAGGGCTCCAAATCTACTCTCTTTCGTAGTAGAAGTCCCCTAAGACTGATGCGATGACGATGGTTTCTGCAGGAACATTCATTCCAGTGTTAAAGCAGGGAGCTGGCTCCACCTGTCCTTATCCACGGCCCACCAATAGTGCTCCTGGACTCCTACGGTGAGCAGTCCATAAACGCTTCCTGGTCTTCTTGTTTTTGATGTGTGTGTGTGTGCGTAGGCATGCATGAGGATGTCAGATGATCTCTTTCCATGAAGACTACAGATAGCCAATCAAGTAGAAAGAAAATATTTCGAGACTGATGATGACGACAAATGTACAAATGTGCTTGGCACAGTGGATGGATGTATAGATTGTGATAAGGGTTATACGAGCTCCCAATAAAATGATTAAAAAATAAAAGATGATAGCCAAGAAAACCCCACGGAGTGGATCTGTAGATAACCCAACACTGATCATTTCTACCCTCTTCGACGTACGTACGTACAGTACTTCAGTGGGAATTTGTGGGCAGGCTTTCATCTGCCCTGCCCCTTTCCCTTCCTTTCATCTTCTTAATACGTGTTTGCTTTGAGGAATTCCCGTGTGACCTTGACTGAATGCCCAGGACCTCCCAGCCCCAGGTCTGTGGGGCGTCACCTTTTGAGTCTTTAGGGGAGCAGACTGTGAAACCTTCCCCACCCTTACCATGACACCACCCCATCTGACCCCTGAGGGAACAAGTGCACAGGGAAGTTTTAAAGGTCCTGGTCAAGGTCACACAGTGAAAGGGTTGGGCTGGGGCCAGGTGAGTGGATCTTGGGCAGAGCATATTAGAGGCTGTTGAACTTGTAAACTATTGAACAACACTGAACTTGAAAGGACTGACGTTTAAAGGTGAAGCAGCCTTTCAATGTTTCAGGGCTGAGAGTGGCCTGTCTCTGGAGTAGTTGAGGCTCTTGATGTCAGGGCCTCCTAGATGGCGGTGGTGGTGGAAGGACATGTTCCTTGTATTGTGTAAGGTGGCAGACCTGATAGCTGATATCTGTCTGCTCAGACTTGCTCCAGCGCCCGGGTCCATAGGTCTTGTGGTAGCTTCTCCCATGCACCGGGCTGGACCCCAGGACTCCCTGTCCCTCGGTAGGGAAAGAGGGCTAGCTGAGACACATGGTGCCCCAGCCCCCAACACTGAAGGGTGGCACTCCGAGGAGGACAGAGGGGGCCTCTAGAAAGATATACAGCTGTGGGCACCCCATGAGGTGCTTTGGTGGTGCGCTGCAGCCTCACTGTGAGTCGAAGCCCTGAAAGGCTGTGCGTTTTGGTTGTCCCCACCCACCCAGATCTGCTTTCCTATGTCCTCACCTCAAGGTGTCCAGAGTCGTGAAATTCTGAAATCCCCAGAGTTCATCTCTCTGGACCCTGTCACGGGGTCTGCTTAAGGACTGATGGACCACTGGCCCTGAGAACCTGGTCGTCCTCAATGTGTAATGGAGGCTTCTCCAGGCCCAGCTTTGCTTCCTAAGCAAGGCCCTCACGGCTTCTTCCATGCTGTCTCCAACTGTTCCTTCAACGACTGCTTATTCAACCCTACTTCCCACCAAGGTGGCTGAGTACTGCTTGAAAGACAGGTGGTTCGAACCCACCCAGAGGTGCCCTGCTTCTCCAAGTTCTGCTACGCACAGCTTGGCGGGGGGGTCACCTGAGTGACTGAGTGACTGCCCCCATCGACAGCCATGTCTACGTGCCAGGCGGCATCCTTGAGTGGTGCACGAGGCTTGCGCTCAGGGAACCGAAAATCATGGCAGTTGGAGCACACCTACTTGTGCTGCGGAAGCTAGGCTTGGCAATCTCTCTCCATCACTCTCACAGCCAAGAAAACCCTGCACGGCAACAGACAACAGCAGCCACACCTGGGGCAGGCTCAGGGCTGGGGTGCTGGGCATCAAGCAGGCCCCCTCCCACCATCATAGGCTTGTCACACAGCCAGCAGCTGAGAAAACACCCAGCTGCGACCAGAGCTACAAAGGGAAGGGATAAATTGTGTGTTAAAACTTGGATGAGGCGCTGAGCCCCGGTGGCGTCGTGGTTGTGCACGGGACTGTGGCCCACTGGGATGGAGGTTCAATTCCAGCTCCACAGGAGCAAAGGCTGGGCCTCCTACTCCCACCACCAGAGGGCAGTGATGCCCAAAAAAACAAAAAAAAACTTGGATGATACAAGGTAAGTAACTCAGCCTAGCCCACGGGGTCTAGAGGGTCTTCTAGAACAGCAGTTCTCAACTCGTGGGTTGAGACCCTTTCACAGGGGTCACATATTTCCGATAGTCTTAGGAACTGAGACACTGCTCCTCTATCCTTCTCCAGGAGAGTCCTCCCACATGCAGATACGCCCACATACGAGTAACCGGCATGAAGATTGTTACCCATGCTGCACCATGCTTCAAGACAAAATTTCATTTATTTGTCATTAGGGGAGATTTTGGACAGTGTTCGATGACAAAATTATAATATTTTGTAAATTATCAAGGGTTCATGAGGGAGGGGCGTAGGAGACTGGGTGGGAAAAGCAGGAGCCTCACCAGGGGCTTAAGTGGAAAGAATATATTTTGAGAATGATGATGGCATCAAAGGTGCAAATGTGTTTTGCATACAATGGATATATGGATGGATTGTGCTAAGAGTTGTATGAGCTCCCCAATAAAATGATTTTATTTATTTATTTTTTGGGGGGGCATCACTGCTCTCCGGCGGTGGGAGTAGGAGGCCCAGCCCTACTGCTGGAATTGAACCTCCGTCCCAGTGGACCGCAGTCCCGCGCACAACCACCACGCCACCGGGGCTCAGCCCCAATAAAATGATTTTAAAAAATAAAATTGGGCTGAGCCCCAGTGCTGTGGTGGCTGTGTGTGGGATTACAGCCCACTGGGTTGGTGGTTCAAATCCAGCAGCAGCCCTCCAGGAGCAAGGCTGGGCCTCCTACTCCCACCAGAGGGCAGTGATGCCCCAAACAAACAAAAATAATAATAAAATTAAAAAAGAAAAAACATTTCATAATATAGAATGACATACTGTTTTTGTGATGAGTCGCTATACCTTAATGATGTTCAATTTGTAACCCTGAAACTACACCCTGCATATCAGATATTTACATGACGATTCATAGCAGTAGCAAATTGACAGTGATAAAGTAGCAATGAAAATAATGTTAGCAGGCCTGAGTCCCAGTGGTGTAGTGGTTGTGCGTGGGACTGCGGCCCACTGGGATGGAGGTTCAATTCCAGCTCCCAGGAGCAAAGGCTGGGCCTCCTACTCCCACCACCTGAGGGCAGTGATGCCTAAAAAAAAAAAGAAAAGAATGTTAGGTTGGGCGGGGGGGGGGTCACCACCACATGAGGCACTGTGTGAAAGGGTCACAGCATGAGGAAGGTGGAGACCCACTGTTCTAGAATGCTCTAATTAAGATGGGAACCACTCCCACTGCCCTGCCCCTACCCACGACTCTGTATCAATAAACCTGTTTGCTTCTTATGACAGCCCTGCCCCGGTGGACGCAGTGCTCTGACCCGGTTTTGCAGAGGGGCATATGGAGGTCAGGGGCCATCAAGGCCTCGCCCTCCGACGTCCCCTGGCTGGCTAGGACGGTAGGTTCACACTGGTCTGTTTGATCGCTCCTGCTGTAATGACAGCCCTCCGAGAGTTGCTGGCTGGGAGCCCGGCGGCAGCGCTGGGTGCTGGGGAAGCCTCTGACCTGGACTGAGCTCCACATGCTGGGGCTGGGAGTAGGCAGGTCAGTGCGGGAGCCTGGGGATGAGCCCTCCTCTGAGCTGGGAGGGAGGCTGGAGACAGACCTGGGGGTGACTAAGGTCACAAAGTCACACACACGCCCCCCTCCAGCCATGGCATGGGTTGTGGTGAAAGCATAGGAGGGTGGTGCCCCAGAAGGGCTCAGCCGTGGCCCTGTTTGTGAAGGTGGATGAGGAGGGTGGGCTGAGGGACTCCCACATGACCTGGTCGGGCACTCTGTCAAGGCTATGGGCTGGGATCCCATGTGGAAGAACCCCAAGCCCAGAATTCCGTACCCCCCGAGGTCCCTGGCAGCCCTGTCCTGCTGTCCAGGGCCTGTGAACTTGGCACTATCCAATGTGGGGCCACTAGACAGAAGTTTGGAAATGGGGCATTCTACTGTGATGCTAACGAGGCCATGCAGCAGGGGTCCAACGGGGCAGGACATCTGAGCTGTAGATGGACGAGAGGAGAGACACAGCAGCTTGCTCAGCAGGCAGGGGAGAGCACCTGGTCACAGGTCAAGAGCACCAAGGGCTGTCCTCAAACCCAGAGACCCCGACTCCTTGCGCTTCAGCATCCAGACCGGAGGCCTTCCCTTACCCCCCTCTCCGGCTGTGCCAGGTTTTGCTGTGGCAGCACCTCTGACCCCCCCATGGTGTGGACACCTGGCTGGGCCAGATAATTGGAGGCTGACCTGTTTTAGTTCCTCACCTGCCTATTCTGACCCGATTCCTATCTGCAGCCAATCCAGGCAGAATTGTGCGTAGGCGCCCTGGAAGTTGAAGGACGTGCATTCAGGTCCCATTCTCCCTCTTCCCGATCGTGTAACCTTTGGCAAGTTACTTCACCTCTCTGAGGCAC
>PVJH01036932.1:0-18389 GCA_004026705.1 Nesogale talazaci | reverse complement strand
AGAATAGCTAACTTGACTTCCACACCAAATGTTGACAAATATTTTGCTTCATATTTTGGAGTCAGATCATTGTGGAGAAGTCCTGTCTTCGCCCCACAGTCCAGGAGTCAGGGGGGAAAACATTCTGGCTTCTCGGTGGGGGTAGGGTGGGGGGAGCTTGGGGCAGCAGATGGGCCCCAGGATCCCTTGCAGGAACCGGGCCCCTCACGGAGCACGTGTTCCCTAGTGCCATCCTGCAGCAGCACGGCTCACCCACGGACGCGGCCATCGCTGCCCTGGTCTGCACCGGCGTCGTCAACCCGCAGAGCATGGGCCTGGGCGGAGGGGTCATCTTCACCATCTATGATGCTGCCACGGGTGAGTCCCCACCTGGGGGGCAACTCGGCGGGGCCTCAGGGAGTGCCTCCCGCCCCTGCCCTCCCTACTTTCCCCTCAGCTGCCTGCACGAGGCCCCCAGGGTAGGGTCTAGCCTTGAGGGTCCAGAAGGGGCCCTGAAGGTCTGCTGACCACCTTCATGTCCTGCCCTGGCTCTAGGGAAGACGGAAGTTGTCAATGCCCGTGAGATGGTGCCCGCCAGCCCTTTCCCGGGCCTGCTGAACCACTGTGAGCAGGCACAGTCCCTGGGCACAGGTGAGGCTCACAAGGGGCCCTGGACTGACCCTGGACTGAGAGCGAGGCTCTCAGACTGGTCGGCGCACCTGAGACTGAGTGCCCTGGGTGAGGGGCTCTGGGCAGAGGGGCCAGAAGAGAAAGCCACGATGGTTGGTGGGCTGAGCTGGGGCTGATGCCAGCTGCCATGCAGGGGGCCGCTGGATCGGGGTCCCGGGGGAGCTCCGGGGTTACGCTGAGGCCCACCGCCGCCACGGCCGCCTGCCCTGGGCCAGGCTCTTCCAGCCCACCATTGAGCTGCTGAAGGGGGCGTGCCGGGTGCCTCCTGTCCTCGGCCAGTTCCTGAACAGCACCTTCCTGCGGCCCTCCCTGCTGGCCTCCTCCCTCAGGTGAGTTAACACCACAGTGGTGGCCCATCTGCCAATCTTGGGGGGCCCCCACTGAACCCAGACTGTGGAGGGGATTCTGGGAGCCTGCCAGGAGTGACTCTTCCCGCCAGCACTGCTCTCTGCAGTGTATGTGTGAGGGAGTGCAGGGAAAGACTAAGGGGGGGCTGTAGGGCTCTGGCAATGCCCCCCATCCTTCTAGACCTGGAGAGCCTATCCCCCATGCCCCCCAGCTCCCCCAGCCTGAGGCTGCTCCCCACGCCCTCCTGCCACCCCAGGCAGCTCTTCTTCAACGGGACGGAGCCCCTGAGGGCTGGGGACCCACTGCTGTGGCCTGCACTGGTGACAACCCTGGAGACGGTGGCCGCAGAGGGAGCAGAGGCCTTCTACAAGGGGCTGCTGGCCCACCGGCTGGTGGAGGACATCGCCAAACAAGGTGAGCGGCTCAGGGGTCTGGGCACCAGGCAGACCTTCAGGAGGGTTTCCTGGTGCATGCACCTGGACCGGTCCCAAGATCAAAGCTCTGGTGGGGGGTGGGGGGACAGGGCAGAAGCGGCTGCTGCAGGCCACCCCCTCCCTTCCACAGGAAGCTTCTCAGTTCTCCCACGCAATGTCCTGCCTCTGGTCTCTGTCCATTGCCCAGCCCTTCCGCCCTCACTGAGCTCCATGCCTCAGTTTTCCTAGTTCAGTGGTTCTCCACCTTCGGTTCCTCATGTTGTGGTGACCCTGTATCTGCATGTGGGCGGACCTGCCTGGAGGCGGCTAGAGGAGCCGGGTCTCGGTTCCCAAGACCATCGGAAATACGATGTGTTTTCCAGTGGTCTTAGGCGACCCCTGTGAAAGGGTCATTTGATCCCCAAAGGGGTTGCGACCCTCCCCCCAGGTTGAGAACCACTGCCCTAAATGGACCTGTGGGGTCTGGGGCCCTGCTCCCCCAATGCCTCAGTCTCACCCCAGGCAGCCAGCTGACCCTGCAGGACTTGGCCGCCTTCCGGCCGAAGGTGACGGACGCCCTGGCCATGCCCCTGGGGGACTACACCCTGTACACACCGCCGCCTCCTGCAGGGGGTGCCCTTCTGGGGTTCATCCTCAACGTGCTGCAAGGTGAGCTCTGTCCCTCCTAATCTGTCCAGGGAGTCAGCCCAGGGCCTCCCGTCTGTGACCTGGGGCTAGCAGAGGGATGAGGCTGAACCCAGGCAGCGGGGAATGAGGGTGGGGGGAGTGGCCTGTTGGGAGGCCCCCAAAGATCCTCTCCCGGCACTGGGTGGGCCTGTCGGGGCCGAAGGTCCAGGCCAAGGCGGGTGGTTGCCAAGCTGACACAGCGTCACTTCAAACAACAAAAAGTTACTCTTCTCTGATAGCTCTGGAGTTCAGGATCTCGGAGTCAGTGGGGGCCTGGCCCCCTCAAGGCCTCCAGAGGAACCCCTTCTCTGTGGCCTCCTGCTTTGGAGGGCTGCCAGCACGCCCTGGCTTATGGCTGCCTCCCTCCGGTCTCTCCCTTCATCCTCACGAGCTCTCTCTGGCTCTGTGTGTCTGTCCCAGGAAGCGCACGTGTGGTGGCAGGCCGAGCCTCCTCTCAAACGCCTCCACTTGGGTCTATCGGCCCCTTCTGCGTTCGCAGACCCAAGCCTCTCCCCTCCCAGCAGGACCCCCAAACGCAGCCTGCTACCCTTGGGGTTCGCTTCTGTCTCCCAGCACCCTGGAGGACAGGAATAGATCTGTCCACAGGGGCTTCCAGGTCGTAAAACTCTCAAGAAGCAGCCAGCCTCATCTCTGCTGCTCTGCGGGGGTTTGAACTGCTGACCTTTCTGTGAGCTGCCCAGGGACACGGGTCTTCCCTGGGGGCGTCAACCTAGGCCTCAAGGTAGTCCTCCACCATGGCGACCCCCAGCTGTCTCCCCTCCACCTCCCAGGGTTCAACCTCTCTGCGGAGTCCGTGGCCAGGCTGGAAGGGCGCGTGAACATGTACCATCAGCTGGTGGAGACGCTCAAGTTCGCCTGGGGACAGAGGTGGCGCCTGTGGGACCCTCAGAGCCACCAAGATGCGCAGGTAACGTGGTCTGGGGCAGAGGCCAAATCCTGGGCCCAGGGACGTTTGCAGGGAGGACACACACACACACACACACACACACTACACACATGGGGTTGGAGGCGGAGGAGGGTGGGGTGGCATGCACGCTTGTCCAGACAGTGGCCCAGGGCAGGGTCCCTGGAGACGCAGGTCAGCAGCTGGAGGGGGCTGAGTCTCCTGGAGCCCTCCGCCCTGCAGACCCCACTAACCCATGCCTGCTCCCTGCAGAATGTCTCCGGGGACCTGCTGAGGAGCGCCCTGGCCCAGAGCACACGCCAGCAGATTGACCGTCGGGGAGACCACCCACTCAACCACTATGGTCTGGCCGGAGCCCAGGGCCTGCAGACAGGCACTGCCCACGTGTCCGTGCTGGCGGAGGACGGCAGTGCGGTGGCCGCCACCAGCACCATCAACAGGCCGTGCGTGCGGGGGTGTTGAGGGGACACCCCCAGGGGCGGGCTTTGCTCCCTGCATCTTCAGCCCCGCCGGCCCCCAGCAACCTTCCTCCTGGCCTTGCTCCCAGCTGGCCCCCTACCACTGCCTTGAGCCCACCCAGAAAGACGCCGGATAGGGGCGTGGGCAGGACCCGGGATGGTGATGGCAGTGGGGGTGCAGTGTGCAGAGGGCAGCTGCCCCGTCCCGAGGGCTCACAAATGGGGAGACCCAGCCGCCAGCCCCCATGCGCCCCATGCCCAGGCTCTGCTCCCTCTCCGCAGGTTCGGCGCCATGGTCTACTCCCCGCAGACAGGCGTCCTGCTTAACAATGAACTCCTGGACTTGTGTTGGAGACACCAGCCGGGCCCTGGCCAAACACCTCCACCTGGTGAGATCGGGGGCCGCCGGCATCTCACCCCCTTCCCCCAGGCAGGGACCCCAAGACGCAGCTTGGGGACCCAAGGAGAAGTGGGGCGGAGCCTGATCACTCCGCCGCCCACTCAGCTCACCCGCGGGGATGTCTGGCCCCCCAGTTCCAGGAGAACAGCCCCCCTCCTCCATGGCACCCTCCATCTTGGTCCACACGGCCCGGCCATCCACACTGGTCATCGGTGCTGCTGGAGGGGAGCTGATCATCTCTGCCCTGGCCCAGGTGAGGCAGGCCGCGTCCCTCTCCGCTTGGAGTGCCCCCGCTCTGGGCAGCCTGCTCCTCTCAGAATCCGTCTTCTCCTCCCCAGGCCATCATGAACAAGCTGTGGCTCGGCTTTGACTTGGGGACAGCCATCACGGCCCCCATCCTGCATGTGGACAGCCAGGGTCATGTGGCTTATGAGTCCAGGTTCAGCCAGGTGAGGCCGCAGGCGGAGCCGCTTGTAGGCTGGACATCAGAGGTAGGGGCCCCCTCTGAGCTCTGTTACCCCCTCCCTAGGCCTCCCACCCCCTCCCAGGAGCTACTGTTGTCCGAGGCCTGGAGACTCTCAGTCGGGAAGTATGTCCGGGCCTGTGGACTCCTGGGTGTTTCTGGCTAAGGACTAGAGCGTCTCCATCATCTCCATTCCCTGAAAGCTGTGGGTTCCCAGACGACGCCTCAATTTGTCAGCTGTCTCTGTGTGATTCATCTCTCCCAGGGCTTGCTTGTCCCGGGGATGTCGGCAGAAGCATTCTGTGCTCCAGGCACGGAGTCTGGTGGTGTTCAGATCCCCCACGAAACCCCAGGGGGCAGGTCTGGTTGGGGGTTGAATTCTCTTGGACAACTTTTCCCCATCCCAGGCTGATGGTCAGCTTCATCCGAGTGTCTTTGGGCCGGCAGATTGTTCCTCAAGGCGCCAGGGTGCATGTTCCTGGGACTCATTCAGTCAGCTGGGCCCCACGCTCTCAAAGCCATCTCTCCTATGGGGAGCCCCACTTGATCTCAAGCCTCCCTTTCTTGACCCTTTTCTGAGGACCTGAAATGGAGGATGGTCCAAGAGAGGGGAGGGGTGTGAGCTCTGGGAACCTTGGTGTTTAGGACTTGGGACAAAGGGCTTATTCTGCGGCCCTTGGATCCTCTCAGTGGCAGGAGACGTGTGTGTTCCCTTGGGGTCTGAAGTCTGAAAAGTCTTAGGATGCAAGTCTGACGCTTTTGGACCCTCCCACTTTGACTTTAGGCTTGGCCTCTCAGGTCCCTGGTCTCTGAGTGCTGGTTCTCAAGACCTGGCACACTGCCTACCTACATTAACACAGATGGACGTGGAAAAGCTTAACAGATCGATACACAAGAAGAACTAGATTTTTTTCTTTTTAAAATCATTTTATTGGGGGCTCGTACAACTCTTATCACTACCCATCCATCCACTATGTCAAGCACACATTATCATTCTTAAAACATTTCCGAAGGGCTGAGCCCCGGTGGCGTCGTGGTGGTGCGCGGGACTGCGGCCCATTGGGACCGAGGTTCAATTCCAGCAGTGGGGCTGGGCCTCCTACTCCCACCACCGGAGAGCAGTGATGCCCCCCCCCCCCAAAAAAAACACACACATTTCCTAGCTGAGCCCCGGTGGTGCAGTGGTTGTGTGCGGGACTGCGGCCCACAGGGTTGGCGGTTTGATTCCAGCAGCAGCTCTCCAGGAGCAAGGCTGGGTTTCCTTCTCCCACCAGGGCAGTGATGCCCACACACACACCTTTCTACTTGAGCCCTTGATATCAGCTCCTCATATTTTCCCCTCCCTCCCAAGAAATAGAGTTTAAAACCTTGAAACAACAACAAATCCAGGACCGGATGACTTCACCAAGAAATACTACTAAGCATTCGGAGGAGAAATGATACCGATTTCATAGACACTATTCCAAAGTATAGAAAAGACAGCAAACTCCTAAATTCATTTTACGAAGCAAGCTTACTTCCGATGCCAAAAGCAGGCAAAGACATGAACAGAATAGGAAAGTACAGATCAATATCCCTGATGAACACAATTGGGAAAAATCATAGCCAATGGAATTCAACCAAAGAGTTTTAAAAACCATGATGAGCAAGTGGGACTTGTACCAAGTGTGCAAGAATGGGCTCAATATTAGAAAAATGATTCATGGTATTTGCCACATAAATTCAACAAGACAACCATAGGGTCCTATCAACTGATGCAGAGAACGCATTTGACAAAATCCAGCACAGGTTTTTCATAAAACACTCAATCGCTTCACACACACCCTCCAAAAAAACAACCACCCCCCAACAAAGCCAAAACCAAACTCACTGTCATAGGGTCCATTCTGATTCCTGGTGACCCTGCAGGACAGGGTCGAACTGCCCCAGTGGGTTTCCAAGACAGTCACACTTTACAGGAATAGAAAGCCTCGTCTTTCTCCCCAAGAAGAGCTGGTGGTTTCAAACCGCTGACCTCGCAGATTAGAGCCACAGCTCCTTGTAAAACACTATTTTCTTTTCTCCTTCCTTCCTTCCTTGCTTCCGAGTTAGAGTTGCATCTTTGTTTGAAAGGCCCATCTGCCAACCTAGCATTTTCCACCGAGCCGGGAGCGGAAGGAGACGAGAGCGGCCATTGCCGTCTTTGTAGGCACGTGCTTAGCCTTGCTGGCTTCCTTGGCAACCTGAGAGCCTATTCTCTTTGGGGGCTTCTCACATCAGCTCTCTGATTCTTCCTCGGGTGGGTTTATCAGCAGGAGGTGTGCTGGGGGGGAATGGCCCTCTGGAAGGCAACTGCCTGGCCAAGTCTTTTCTTTTGACTTTTTTTCGATTGCCCTTTGAGGAGCTTTCTTCTATAGAGAACAGTCCAGGTGATCGACCGAGCGTTCCTCTTGGAAAGGAATGCCGATTACCATTCTGCATGAAGAAACTGGAGAACCTTTCCATGGGTCCTGGCGTAGTGCCTCCCGTGTCCGGGGTTAGTCTTGTCCCCGATGAACCTGCGTGCACAGCTTTGCCTTCATGGCTGCGACACTATTCTTGGTAAAAAGAGGGACAGGGTCTTCTTTGGTTCCAATTTGTGCTGCCTTAGCTTGGTCAAGCCTACGTCACCAAGTCCTTGCCACCTAGACAGTGAGATGGGGACAGCTCAGTCAGGGTTCTAGGTGGTCAGGGGAGGGACACTGGTTTTTGAGTCAGATCCAGGTAGTGCCCCAGATCCCAGTTCTTCCGGTGTCAAGACAGGAGGAGGGCCAGGCTTCCCTGTGACAAGTGGGGCCTGCAGAGAGAAAGAATGGATGATGTGGTGAGAAGATGGATGTCTTTGTTAACAGCTAGTTAGATGAAGAAGCTGAAAGTCAAGCAGGGCTTGTGGATGAACCGGATGAATCGGGGGTGGGAGGGAGGCATCTGCTCCCTGGAGGGTCCAGTCATTGCCCTGACTGCCAACACCTGCCATCATGAAGCACCCAGGCAGAAACACCGACAGAACAAAGCCCACCAGCACCATCTACTCAAGAGCATCGACCAGCGGAAGAGGACACCCCCGAAGCCTCTGCAGTACCAGCTGTGCTGTCTCTGAGAAGACGTGCTGGAACGGAGGCCTGAGGAGAGCTTCTCTCCTTCCTTGTATGGGAAAGCCCACCCCACTGGGAGGCTGGGACGGCTCTGTGTTCAAGAGCTGAAGAAGCCATAAAAGATCACTGCAGCCACTGCAGTCAAGGCCTGAGGGGGCCCCAGGGGAACCAGTTGAATTCAGATCAAAGATCCTCGGAGAGAAGTCAATAACTTCTAGTCCCATGGGGAGGAAAACACATTTTTTAAAAAATAAAAAGCATGGAAGGGAAATTCTTTAACATAATAAAGGCCATATGTACAAAACCAACGGCCAGCATTCTGGTCAAGGGAGAGAAACTGAAAGCACTCCTCCCCCTCTCCGCCCCCAAACAAGAACCAGACACTGTCTTTTTATCACCAGTCTTATTTGATATTGTTCTGGAAGTCAGCCAACACTAGAAACCAAGGGCATCCAAATTGACAAAGGGGAAGCACAACTCAGGCTGCAGGTGATGGTTCCATATGTAGAATACTCCAAAGAGTCAACAGCCCCCCTCCCCCCCCAAAATTGATGCAACTAATGGAAAAGCTTGCAACATGGCAGGCTACAAGATGAACACGCAAAAATCAATAAGGCCCCTGTACACCAAAGAAGAAAACCAAAATGGAAATTAAGAAAGCAATGCCGTTACGATAATTACCTAAAAGATGAAATGCTTAGCCATAAGCCTAGCCAGGAAAAAACAAAAGACGTACCAAGAAAACTATAAAGCATTACTATAAGAAACCAAAAGAGACCTATATGGATGGAAGAATATTCCACATACATGGATAGGAAGACTTGATATTGTAAAGATGTTAATACAACCCAAAGCAACCCATAAATATAATGCAATTTTTTCCCTTTTTTTGGGGGGAGGGGGGCGGGCATCACTGCCTCTGGTGGTAGTGGGTGCTACCCAGTGCTGTTCCTGAGAGCTGCCGCTGGATTTGAACCGCCAAGCCCGCAGGCCACAGTCCCGCACTCAACCACTTACGCCACCGGGGCTCAGCCCCTATAATGCAATTTTTTAATATAATGCATTTTTAATCCAGATCCCAGAATCATTCTTCAAAGAAGTGGAGAAACTAATTGCTAGCTTTATATGGAAAGGAAAGAAACCCAGGATAAATCTCACACTACTGAAAAGGAAGAACAAAGTAGGAAGCCTGTCAATTCCTGACCTCAAAATGATGGTAGTTAAAACAGCCTGGTCACGCTCGCTTCAGCAGCACGTGAACTAAAATTGGAACGATACAGAGATTAGCATGACCCCTGTGCAAGGATGACACACAAATTTGTGAAGCGTTCCATATTAAAAAACAAACAGCCTGGTCTTGATACAACAATAGACATGTAGACAGATTCTTTCAAAGACTAGAGAACTCAAGAGTAAAGTCAGGCACCCACAGATCCTTGATTTTTTTTTTTTTTTAACAAAGGGCTGGGCTGAACCCCGGTGGTGTAAGTGGTTGAGTGCGGGACTGCAGCCCACGGGCTTGGCGGTTCAAATCCAGCGGCAGCTCTCAAGAGCAGCGCTGGGTAGCTCCCATGACCACCAGAGGGCAGTGATGCCCCCAAAACAAACAAACAAAAACAAAAAAGAAAACAAAAAAACCCACAAAGGGCTAAAACACATTAAATAGGGAAAAAATAAGTCTCCTCAACAACCAGTGCTAAAAAATTGCATCCATTTGAAGAAAAACAAAACAGAACTCCTATTGTAAATAAAGATAAACCCAAGATAGTTTAAAGACCTAAATGTAAACTCTAGAATTATAGAGATAAATTTTTTTGGTTTTTGAATTATAGAGATCATTAGTGAAAAAAATGGGACAAACTTAAAGACCCTAACATGAGGCATAATTACATAGAGAACATAACGAAAAATATCCACATAACAGAAGACAAAAAAGAAGCCTGAAATTTCCTGGAAATAGGACATTTGTGTGTATCAAAAGACTTTTCATTGAATAAAAACCGAGCTGGGAAAAACTTTTGACAATGATCTATTGATAAAGGGCAAGCATCAAAAAACTATAGAAAATGGCAAGACTTCACTAAGAAGATGAATAATCCGACTAAAATGTGGGCAGAGACATGAGTGAATAATTCATCAAAGATGACATCGAGGCGGACACCAGACGTGCTTGTCTGCTGTCACTCACCATTTGAGAGTTGCAAATCAAAACAGCGATGAGATACCAGTACTGATAGCTAACTTAAAAAAAAAGAAAGAAAGAAAGAAAGAAAACTAATAAAGGCTGGAGAGAACGTGGAGAGATTGGAACCCTTATCCGCTGTAAAGCTGTACAACCACTAAGGAAAGTGAGTGTGGAATTTCCTCAAACAAATAGGAATAGAAATGCCCTATGACTCATCTAGCTGTCTACTTGGCATGTGCCCTACAGGAAAAAGGAACAAAATGCAAACAGAGAGATGCAGCGTGGTCCAGTCTCAGAGGGATGGATGAAGAGGCTTCGGTACACACATGCAAGGCCGCACCCTGCATTCCTGAAGAGCAGTGATCCAGGTGTCATACCTGCTAGGGATGAATTTGGAGGCTATCCCGCCAGGCAAATGTCGTTGGTTCCGTAAAGCAGACACTCTATGAGACCACTGGTGTAGGATGGAAAGAATATCACTAATAAGATCAGTCAGAAATGACATGGTCTTCACACCCAAAGAAGCAGACTTGGACGGTTATGGAAAGGCCAGAATGAAAGGAGGGTGTGGACAGAGAGGGAGAGAGAAGGAAAAGAGAAGAGACAAAGCAAACCCACTGCCATCAGGTTGATCGATAGAAGTGTCCCTTTGGGTCCGCAGGCAGCCTCAGTTTTTTTCCTGCGGGGCAGCCGGTAGGTTCAAACAGCTGAGCTTGAGGTTCGCTGCCCAACACATAACCCACCTGTGTTAGTCTGCGTTGACTAGAGGAACAGATTCCTAGACACTCCTATGTGTGAAAGAGAGAACATTATATCAAAGGCCAATTGCACGTTAAGAGAACATCTAGCCCAGCTCAAGTCTACAAGTCTAATAGTAGCCCATGTGCCCGAGACCAACCTATAAATCCTCTTCAGACTCACGTGACGCATGCAATGATGCTGAGTGTGGGAAGATCACGGGCCCGTGGATGGAGTGTCTTGTGGCTCCAGTGGTGTCTCCAGCTGGCTCCTTCAGCGCCAGGCCTCTAGTGTAGCTCCTCGAGGAATGTCTCCCAGAGATTGGGTCCTGCTCTCCAGGGAGCTATTGTATCTCCTTCGCGCCTCCAGATGAGGTCATCAAGCTGTGACCGGACAGGCTAACCTCCACCCCTTGCCTCTGCATGGTCTCAAGTTGGCACCGGATTACGTAACTGCCACACCACTCCGTCACCCAAGCTCACGTGGAGGGCCTTGTTGTCGCCGTTGGGTTGGGACTGAGCCGCAGCGAGCCCAGGCACAACAGATGGAAACCCTGCCCGCCCGTGGGCATCCTCACAGCTGTTCCTGCGCCTGGGCCCCCTGCGGCAGCCTCTGTGCCAGTCCAGCTCTCTGAGGCCCTTGCTCTTCTTGCTCCTCTCTGCTTACGGACCTTGGCCTCCAAGGATCCAGGAGCCGATCGTCCAGGTTGCTGGAATCCAGCAAGCCATCATCCCTTGGAGAGGCAAGGCCTTCTCTGTGCGAATCTCGGGGTCTTTCAGCTCTGGACTTTGGGAGATGTCTCCGGTGTCCTTCACAGCCAAGACCCAGAGCAGAGATCTTGAGTGTGTGTGTGTGTGTGTGTGTGTGTGTGTGTCTTGGGACCTCAGGCCTGGTGTTTCTGGGTGTCACAGGCCTTGTGTCTCCTCGTGTGCCGTGGGGAATCTCAGGCCTTGCATTACACAACACTTAAAGTTGGCAGTCCCTGAACAGTTGACACACAAGCCTTCCTCTCCTCTGAGGGCTTTGCTCTTGAAGGCCCCTGACTCTCCTTCCTCCACCAAACACGCCCGCCACCTCCCCTGCTGAATTCTCAGGACGGACACAGAGATGCACTGACATCTTAAGCTCTGACTGGGGAGGGACCTGGACCCCTCCTGGAGCCTGGGCTTCTGAGCAGGAGGCTCCCGACCCCACAGCCTCTGGGGCCATCGGTGGTGGGAGTAGGAGGCCCAGCCCCACTGCTGGAATTGAACCTGGGTCCCAGTGGGCCGCAGTCCCGCGCGCAACCACTACGCCACCGGGGCTCAGCCCCTGAGGGCTGACTCTTGTGGGACATCCTTGGTTGACTTTCGCCCCCTCCTGCCCCACCCTCTCTCCCCTCCAGGAGGTGCGGACGGGGCTCCGTGGCAGGGGCCAGAGAGAGACCAGCATACCCTACTTCCTGAACGTGGTGCAGGCTGTGTCCCGGGAGGGGCCCTGCGTGTTCGCCGTGTCCGACCCCAGGAAGGGCGGGGAGGCGGCCGGCTACTAAGGGGCGTTGCAGCTCCCTGGTCCACCCAGAAGGGCCGGTGGGGCCTCTAACCCTAGTTGGGGGCTGGAGAGAGGGGAGTCCGGGGTGACAGCTCCCACCACCCCGGACTCCCCTCTCTTTCCACTCTGCCAGCCCCAGGGAGCTTGCTTATCATCAGCCCCCCGGCCCCCGACCGCCTGGCGCACTTGTACCCTTCCACTCAAGATTAAAGTGAACGTTCGGTTCATGCTGCATGATGCTTCACCGTGGGGAAACTGGGGCACGGAGCGGGGTCGGGGCTGCGGGAAACAGACGAGGCCCGCCGGCTCCGTGCACGTGCAGAGCGTCGGGGCTGACCTGGGGACTTGCTGTGGGGTCAGCGGTCCTGTCCTGGGAGCCAAGCGACCTTGGAGGACACAAGGCCACATCGCTCAGCGTCCCTAGAACCGGGGCCTCGTCTGCGCCGTGTGCTGCTAACCAAAAGGTCGGCAGTTCTAATCACCACCAGCCACCGGGGCGCAAGACGGGGCTTTCTACTCCCGTAAAGAGCGACAGTTTCGGAAATCCTCACAGGCGGTCCCACTCTGCCCTATCGGGCCGCTGCGAGTGGGCATCGGCTGGCTGGCACGGAGTATGCGGCCTGTGGGGCGCACACTGTGAAGGGCTGGGCAATTGACCAGAAGATTGGAGGTTTGCTTGCACCCAGAGGTGCCTCACAAGAGAAGCCTGGCCATCTTCTTCTGAAATGTCAGTCATGGGAAATGCTTTTTTAAAACGTTCCGGGTCTGTTCCTTGACCTTTAGGACTGTTTTGCAGTCCAATCCCAGGGGGTGCCAGGCCCTGGGCCCACAGGCTATTTTTGGTAGTCCCTGGGGACTTCATTGCTCTGCCCGCTTGCTGCGCTGCTGCAGGGCCTTAGCATTTCCCCCGGGTGTGGTGAGGTCAGACCGGGCACCATTGCTGCCCTGTGCCTCCAGGGGTGTCCTCTGTAGCACTGTGGGCCAGTGAGGGGCGTCGTGCCTTGTGCTGGGGCCAGCTCTATGGCTTTCTCTGTGCACTGGCTTGTCTGAGCAGGAAGAGCGTCCTTGGAGCATGGTGAACCAGGACGTGCTCCCGTCTCTCCCCCCCTCTTCGTTTAGGACATTCTGTAGTGTGTGTGCATGGTCCCTGCGACTCAATTGGCTTCACTGACCACTGGCTTGATTTGCTCAGCCTCTCCATGGAGAAAAGGGTCTGGAGTGAGCAAGGAGGGGTCTGGGTCTGGGTGTGGAGGGTCAAGGCTCTGGCTGACTGACTGTTTGGGGGGTGGTTATTTGAGATGGCAGGAGAGATGATGCTGAGGGGGGCCTAGCCTGCTCTGTTCCTCTTGTGACCTCAGAGGGACCCCCGTGAACACCCAGATATGTGTGCAACCACCAGCCAACCCTGGGGTTCTGGATTTTGGAGTCCGACACTGGAGTTGAGGTGCAAAAAAGAAGTGGGTTCCGGTCCAGAGAGGGCTATATTGGAGTTGAGGGGCTTTAGTCATGGGGAGACCCAGGGCCTGGCCAGGTGCTGTGTGGTGATCCCTCCCAGTCACTGTCACTGACTGCCACACATCCCTAACAGAGCTGGTCTCCACGCCCACCCTTGCAGGCGTTGACCTTAGACCAACACATCTCCCTCGTCTCCCCAGGACATCTGAGGTTCACTGGTCCCTGGGACTCGGCACACATGGTCAGAACATGTCAGTCCCCAAGTGACAAGAGTGCGTTGATGTTCTGTCTTGTCTTTCTTATGAGTCACGAACATCCTTGTCATTGGCACCACCTCAACCCGCTCCCGATGCCCCAGAGAGTGCCCTCTCATCCTGCCCTGACCTACTAGAAAGCCCTCCTTGGCTTGTGAGACCCGTGCAGAAAGCCCCACTCCTCTCCCTCCTTGCGTATCCTTCCCTGGGAAACCTGTCCAGATCTTGTCCCTTCCAGGCTCTAGCACCGGCAACACCGGCAGACAAACCGTCCCACCCCACCACAGGGAATCATATATCCCTTCAACCGCCTCGCAGTTCACACGGGAAATCAAAAGCCAAACAGTAACATCCTGGAAATATAGGGGAGGACAGTGTCTACTCAGCATGCAGTTAAAGCAAGACTCCGAGGAAAATTCATAGCCTTCGCTAGTTGCCTTTGCGAGACTCAAAATGAAGTGTGCAAGTTAGGAGACTAGTGTGAAGAGCAGCCAGAAGCAATAAAGAACAAGCGGAGTAGGAGGAAGACCGGAAACAAAAACTGATGGATTTGAAACAAAGTTTGCTTTTCCCCAGGTCTTTGGGCAGGGGGTGGGGCAAGGCAATAAATAAAGAACTGCCTACCCAAGTGTGGAAGTAAGAGAGTAAGTGTGGATAAACAAAACGAAGAGTGGGACTGGGGAAATTATCTCAAATGTAACTCACAATGAAAACCCAAACTAGACCCCCTTCTCTTGAGTAGCTCCTGATTCACAGCCATGCTGTCAGACAGAGTAGAATGGCTCCATAGAGCTTCCAAGGCTGTAATTTATATATATATATATATAAATTATTATATATAATATATATATATATATATATATATATATATATATATATATTTGCGGAGCTGATTGCCTCGTTTTTCTCCCTCAGAGCGGCTGGTGGGTTCAAACTGCAAACCTTTTGGGCGATGGCCCAACACTTTCACCACCGCTGCACTAGGCTTCTCTGCAGACTGCCAGCTCAGGGGGATTACGTTCTGTGCCGGTCTAAAGAGGGTGCTAACATCTGATAAATACTTAGCCTGCAAGAAAATGTCTGTGGCTTCTCTGATGCCCAAGAGTCTCAGTGTCATCGTGGGTGACAAGTCGGCATATTGACTGCAGTGTCACCAGTTCAAATCCGCCAGCCGCTCCCGAGGAGCACGATGAGGCGGGCTGCTCCTGTAAAGATGTCCAGCCTCAGGCACCCACGGGGGCACTTCTACCCTGTCCTGGAAAGTGGCTCTGAGTTGGTACTGACTCGATGGCAGCGAGTTTTTATCTGACATCCCAATTTAGCTGCACAGCCTGCTTTTATTTTGGATAAAAATACACACGCGGGCTGAGCCCTGGTGGCGTGGTGGTTGTGCGCAGAACTGTGGCCCACTGAGTTGGAGGTGCAAATCCAGCAGCAAGGCTGAGCCTCCTATTCCCACCACCAGAGGGCAAAAATACAAAAAAATACAGAAGCGTAGGTGTAAATAAAACATCTATCTAGATATACCGTATGTAAAAACAAAACAAAACAAAAAAGAGTAAACTTCGATATAAATGGAAAAACAGCCAAGAAAGGGTAAAAGATCTAAACAGATCATGAATCGATGAAGAAATTGGGATCTTTTCCAGAACTCACACCAGTTCTGTCATCTGGACCCCATGGGACAAGTAGAAACTTGGGTTTCCAAGACTCCAACTCTCTCCTGGGACAGAGAGCCTCCTCTTCTCCCCTGGCACGGCCTGCGGGCGCTCACTGCAGCCTGCCTTCAGCACGGAGGAAACACAGCCCAGACACACTGCCGTGGACTCAGTGTCGACTCAGAGCGGGCCCCTGGGACAGAGGAGACCTGAGAGCGTCACTCTTCATGGGACTAGGAGGGCCCGTCTTTCTCCCCAGCTGACATTGAGTGGGTTCCAACTTTACATGCAGCAGAAGGAGTGACATGAACCAAGAAAAGAGAGGTGGTTTCTACCAGCTAAAAATGACACTGTTGGGCTGAGCCCCGGTGGCGTAGTGGTTGTGCGCGTGACTGCGGCCCACTGGGACGGAGGTTCGATTCCAGCAGTGGGGCTGGGCCTCCTACTCCCACCCCCCCAAAAAAGAAAAAAACAAAAAAATGACAGTTTATTTGAGAGGAGAGCGAGAGCGAGAGAGAGAGCGAGAGAGAGAGAGAGAGAGAGAGAGAGAGAGAGAGAGAGAGAGGATATCTTCAAAAAATCCAAAGAGGGGCTGAGCCCCGGTGGCGTAGTGGTTGTGGGCAGGACTGCGGCCCACTGGGATGGAGGTTCAATTCCAGCAGCGGCTCCACAGGAGCCAAGGCTGCTCCTCTTACTCCCACCACCAGAGGGCAGTGATGCCCAAAAAACCCAAAAAATCCAAAGAAGAACGTGGGGAAAACATTATTCTCAACAAGTAATAAGATATGGGATTGATTTCTTTATACTTATGCACTTAGATATCTAATAGTAAAGACTGATTGTTAGAAATGCACCCAGGGATATGACTCATAGGTCCCAGAAACCGGACTGCAAAATCATAGCTGTTACAAAACACCATCATTGCTTAATTCCACTCCCTTGCAGAGCTTAGGCTGGCCAAGGCAAACAAACGGGACGTCGAGAGGCAGCACAGCAATCAGGGAACCCCCCCACCACCACACGCCCCCCCTTTCCCCCTCCAACCCTGTCTCACACAAATGGTGTCAGATGGCCAAGCCCAGCGTGGGAGCGCCTCCTCGCCTGGCCAGCGAACCTTTGCAAGCACAAAAGGATTGGCGCTATCTCCAATCCTGGGCACAACTCCCCCACAGCGTCTGCAATCAAACCCCACGGAGATTACGAGGGATTTTGAGGGAGCGAGCAGGTAGGAGGCTCACACCCAGCGCTGCACAGAGGACCCAGCAGCCAGCGAGGACACAGCGGGCATGTCACACACGTCCTGGTGTTCGGTCCCTACTAAAATAACCCCCCCCACAGCCCCCACCACGGAAATGGAGGAGTGTCCTTCACCGGGTGGCGGGCATGGCTACAGGACAAAGACACAAACATGGCACGGTGGGCTGCTGACTGCAAGGTTGGCGGTTCAAAACCACCAGCTGCTCGGAGGGAGAACGATGGCACTTTCTGCTCCCATAAACGGGTCTTGCCTCGGGAACACTGAGGGGCAGATTGAGGCTGTGCCAAGGGGTCGCTGCGAGTCTCCATTAACTATAAGATGCTGTGGCGGTCCTGTGCTTATGTCTATTTCATGACTGAGATGTAGGGGTGGAGTCCAGCCTGTTCATCTGGAGATAGTCATTGAGTAGCCAATGAGTCCTCTGTGTAGGCATGGCTTTCTCTGAGACTTCTGAGAAATCTCGCGATATTTCCCTCGTGGAGATGAGAAGCAATCTCCCCAGTTGTTGGGAGTTAGTCTCAGAGATGATGAATTACAGACAAGACAAGAGGGCAGCGTCCAAGGAGCTGGAGGAGAAGCCACACAGCCTTACCCTGATGGAACCATACCTCTGAAGCTGGAGAAACCACATGGAGAGCCCTGCCGGCGCTGAGTTGCCTCTACCACCACTGGATGCTGTTGATGGACCCTGAGCCCTGGAAGCGAGGAGCCATGGGGGGACCCCTGTCAGCGCCAGGATTCTGTAGCCACCGGCCTGTGACTTGGTGAGTCAGAAGGAGACTTTATAGACTGGTATCAGGCATATGGGCTAATATCGGACTTATGACTTTGAACTGGACTGGGTTGGGATGCTTTCTTAATGTCCTATTGCTCTTGTATATAAACCTTTCCCTTATATCCATATGCGTGTCTATGAATTTTTCTCTAGTCTACCCAGACTCACACAGATACCACAAACCAACCAGCAACATGCTCTGCTGTCGAGCAGATTCTGAATGGGAGTGATCCTCTCAGAGAGGAGAGGTGAGGAACTTTTTTTTTTTCTGCCAAGGGCTATTTGGCTATTTATAACATCACCTGTGAGCCATAGACAATGATCTATGGAAGCGTTAGCCAACTAGATTTGGTCAGGGGTTTCATCAACTCAGAGGAGGAGGCCTGGTAGCAAAGGGGACACACGGGCTGCCAACGAACCGCAGAGTCAGCAGTTCAAAATCCACAGCCACTCACGTGTCCATGGGATCCAGGATCAGGCAGACAAGACCCAGAACAAAAACTCACATCAGTGTGAAGGAGGGGGGAGCACGGAGTGGAGACAATCGGACATCCTCTCACAGACGGGTCACAAGGAAGAGACAGCCAGTCAGGGTGCCGTGTAGCGCCGAGGAAACATACAGCTTCCCTCTACCTCTTTCATGTTTCATCCCCCCGCCTAGCCTGACCCCGATTCTACCTTACAAATCCGGCTAGACCAGAGCATGTACACTGGTACCAACGAGAGCTGGAAACACAGGGGATCCAGGACAGGGAATCCCTCAGAACCAATCGTGAGAGCAGTGATACCAGGAGGGGAAGAGGAGGGTGGGGGTCGGAAGGGGGAACCGACCACAAGGATCTACATATAACCCCCTCCCAGGGAAACGGACAACAGAAAAGTGGGTGAAGGGAGGCATCGGTCAGTGTAAGACACGGAAAAAATAATAAATTATCAGGGGTTCATGAGGAAGGGAGGATGGGGAAGGGAGGGGGGTAAATGAGGACTGATACCAAGGGCTCAGTAGAAAGAAAATGTTGTGAAAATGATGATGGCAACATGTGTAGAAATGTGCTAATAC
>PVJH01036931.1:0-18374 GCA_004026705.1 Nesogale talazaci | reverse complement strand
CTAACAGATAATCAAAGTATTACAGGGAATGCAGGAGTGGGCAGTAGGCCATACGGAGGGAAGGGGGCTTGGGGGGGGTAAATAATAAAGATGGAAAGTGGGAGGAGCACCAGTACTGATTGTGATTGCACAAATCATTTTAAAGATGGCAGGGAGAGGAGGAGCCTCTGCAAGAGGTATGGCGGTGATTAGACAATTCCCCTTGTCATTATGATCGAATGGTTGAACTATTCAACTTTATGACATATCAATTATGTGCGAATAAAGCTGTTGGGAAAAAAAGTTTCACCAAAAAAATGTTTTAAGTGAGTTAGTCTGGGACATCTAGCCCTCTCTTTTCAGTGTGTGGGCTACTTTACTGTTATATATTTCTTTCTTAAGATAAACTTCTCTACGTGTGTGTGTGTGTGTGTGTGTGTGTGTACTCTGGAGATCCCTTCCAAATACAATTGGTAGGAGGACAGGTTCTTGAGAACCAAGACCATAAATAAATAAAAACTTTTCTAAATTGGTACTCAAGCCTGCTGATGGCTGAAGGGAATGAGAATAGCACCTCTGTTACTATGGATAAGTCTGCTACTATAAGTAAAGAGTGTTATTAATTTATGGCCTGATGTGGCACAGTTACTATCTAAGATATCACCAATAGATGAACTGTTGGTGAGAAGTGAGGCTCTGGGAAATCATGTGTTTAACACATTTTCAGCAATTTTGTCAGGATGAACTGTCTAGGTAAATCTACTCACTGGTTCTCCTTACAATAGAAAATGTGATGAAGGACAAGGATGAGCTCAGAACTTCAGAAGTGCTACACAAAAAATCTGAGTGAACTTCAGAAGTGCTACATAAAACATCAAATGCTTCTATTTGTACCATGAAAGACAAACAAACAAATCTTCCTTTTATTTACTGAGCTGGTATAGCCAACAACCAAATCCAGAGTCTTATTATTTGAGGGGTTAATTACAGTGCCAATTAAATTTTAAACCTAGAAGATTTTATAATAGTAAAGTAAGGGCATTAATTGGGAAGAAATGGAAGCATGAAACATGGGTTGAGGGCATAAGTGCTGGTGATCAGAAAGAAAGGAAAATTGAGTCCATAAATTCTATTTAAAAACCCCAGTTAATAGCCCCACACCTCTCTCATGAGGATTATCCATCCACTCTTAGTAAAAAAAAAAACACACTTGAGGACCCTAGTCCTACTGTGCCAGCGAGGATGCTGCGAAGAGCTGCATCGAGAGCATTGCCCAGGGTGGATGCCTTTCAAGGCATTGTTGAGAGTCCCCGAAACACTCTCATCACTCACTTTTTCTCTAGACACATAACTAACATTTATTCTCAGAGAATTTCCCAACATGAGGTACAGAAAATGACACAAGGAGAATTGCACTAATCTCATAAAGAAGTACTGAAATTCTCTGATTTGTAAAGACAGAAATCTTAAGCAGATGCATGGGAATGGTTACTAATTGTGCAGGACACTGGTAGAGAGAACACAGGGTTATATCAGTAAATGAAGCACCGATTAGTTATCCAAGGTTTCAGCTCAATAAGTTAAGAGAGGGCCTAAAAGTTTAGGTGGTTCATCACTGAATCATGGGCTGCAAAGCGACTTACATTAAGTGACCATGATGAATGGATCTAAAAGTCCTAGGAAAATGGGTGGATTAGGGTGGATTTATCAGAATAAACCTATGGGCCCACAAATAGAGTGCTGCAAAGGCATACATTTTACCCAAATCATAAGAAGCACATTTGTGAAGGGGGCCCCAACATCTCTAAAAATCCCCGTGATTGCTAATTTGTGTACACTAGGCTTGACAGTGGATCTGTTTTCACCGAATTGACATTAGGCTACAGTGGGTCCCCTGGTGGTAGGCAGCAGGTGGCACCACTTAATCAACAGGGATGAGATGGGTGTGGTTACTGTTGTAATACAGTGATTCTCAACCTTCCCAATGCCATGGCTCTTCACTATGGTTCCTCCTATTGTGGTGAACCCCCAAACAAAGTTATTTTTGTTGATACTTTCTAACTGCAGTTTTGCTACCATTATGCATTGGGTTACCCCTGTGAAAGGGTGGTTTGCCCCCAATTACGATCTTGTTATACCAGTATCAGGTTGTTTTGACTATTGTGGCTCTGTTGTCAGTTTTAAGATTGAGAAGTGAGAGGTGTCTTACTATGTTGTGCTTTAGTAATGCTTTGCTTGTTTTTGAGCCACCATTCTTTCTATATAGAACTGGTGATTAAGTTTTCCATCTGTTTAAAGAATGAGCCTTTTCCAGGTGCATGTGTGTGAATCATAGCGTCACCTCAACTTCACTGCCATCACGTCGATGAGGACTCACAGTGACTCTATTGGGCAGATCAGACCTTCCCTTTTGAGCTTCTCATATGTAACTCTTAGTGAGCATACAGTGTTCTATACCGTCATATCACAAACCCTTGGAATTTTGAAGCAAAACACTGCTATTACCTATAGAAAATGATTCCCCTGATGCAAAAGCGCTTTAGCCAGCTACTGGGCCTTAGTAGAGACGACTGCCTCATCCCGGTCACCATGTCACCATGCCACCAGAAGACCTCATGAGTTGAGTGCCTTTGAATCCACAGAGTCAGATATTTGGACAAGCACAGAGGCATCTCATCACTAAATGGAAGTGGTACCTATGAAATTACGCTTAAGCAAGACCTGAAAGAACAAATAAGCTACATGCGTACGTGGCAGAAAATATCTAGTCTCTACTCTTTCATAGTACCTTCCTTCTCCCAATCTGCTCTTATGGCCTCACGAGTAGCTGAGTACGAAAGAGCAAACTGCTGTTTGGTTTATTGCCAGTTCCTCACATTGTGCAGACACCACTCCAAAGTGGATAACAGCAGCACTACGGCCCCTTCCTGGTACCGCCCTGAAAGATAGCAGTGAGGAAAAAAGATCCCAATTGGCAGAACTTTGAGTTGTTTGGTTTGCTTGGAAGGAGAAATAGCCAAATATCCAACTGTGTACTGACTCATTGACCGTGGCCAATGGTTTGGCTGGATGGTGGTTAGAGATTTGGAAATAACATGACCAGAAAATAGGTAACAAGGACCTGTGGGGAAGGGATATGTAGACAGACCTCTCTGAGCAAACCAAAAAAGATGAAGTCAGGTGCATCTCATGTGCTCAGCAATCAGTGATCTCGGAGGAGGATGATCTTACCAATCCAGGAGCAATTCTGCTTTCCCAACCCCTCTTGTCATTGTCCAATGGGGCCTTGAACGTAGTAAGCATGCCACCATGAATGAGGGGGGCTTATGGGTTTAGCAAAATAGATTTCCTCTCACCCAGACTGGCTTGGCTACTGCCACAGCTGAGAGTCCCATCTGCCATCAGCAGAAACTAACACTGAGATTAAGGTATGGGGCCTTTCTTCAGAGATTAAACAGCAACCTGGTGGTAGATTGATTTTATAAGATCACTTCCACCATGAATAAGTTAATGTTTTATTTTTAATGGAAAGATACTTTGGATATGGATTTACTTTCTCAAAGTCTGTACAGGAGATTACCATTTGAACAAAGTGAGGAGATAATTAAAAATAAGAATTCTTGCCCCATACTAATTACAGTCCTTAAGCTGAATAAGTAATCTGAGAAGACTTATATGACAAAGAGCATGGCATTAAGATGGGAGAATAACTTACTAAAAACTGCTATCTGTAAATGGTGAAAGCTATCTTGTAGACAATGAAGATAACTGAAAATGCCTACTGAAGAGTCAAATATTGCAGCCTTCGCTATGAATTATTCTTGAACAAAAATAAAGCATAAATTCTTACAACTATTTCAATGATATAAAATATGAATGAAAACATTAAAATTGCCAACAAGTTCATTGTACTTTAATAAAGGAAGTAGGTATCCATGGAAACATGTTAAGAAGTTAAACTGTGTACTACATTAAGCAAATCTCCTATATAATGCATCCTTAAAACTTTAAAAGCAAACATATCACTTTGATGGGTAAAGTTCAGCTAAATCAAGCTGTTTCTTTTCAATTAACTCATATGCACATAAAAGGTGAATGATATGAAAGGAAGCCAGGAAATAATCTGAGGCATTGAAACCTCAGTATTTGTGAGGAATATTTAATATAACACTACACTATATACTTCTTGCACATCATCGATAAAGTCTAGTTTCTATAAAAGGACAACATATTTGGTAGAGTATAGTGTAAGCAAATAGAAGAGAAATGCTGGAGGTGATAGATGGCCACATTAGCCACAAGCATGAACTCAAACAGACCCCAAGCAGAAGATGACGCAGGGCATAGAGCAACATTTTGTTAAGTTTTATATGAGTTTATCGCCAATTGGAGCCAACTCGATAGCAATAACAACCATAATGTGTGCACTAAAAATATGAATGGTTATTTTATCATGTTATTTTTATTTCCTCAGGATGGAAGTAATCAGAATATACATAAAAAAATATACTGACGAGAACTCATTACTTGATACTACAGCCACCATTTGTTTGTCAGTTTGTCATACCCCAGTAGCTTGTGTATTGCTGTGATGTTGGAAGCTATGTCATTGGTATTTCAATACCAGCAGCGTTACCAGAAGTGAACAGATTTCAGTGAAGCATCATGGCTAAGAACAGACTATGAAAAGGAATGGGCTGGCCACTTCTGAGGAGTAAGCCATGGAAAAAATTATGAAGAGCATCAAAATATTGTCAGACATTGAAAACTTCATGAAACAAAGCATGGTCAGAGTCATTGGCAGAAGATGAGTTCCTCAAGTGGAGAAAAACTCAAAGTATGACTGAAAAACACCTGTCTTCTCAAAGAAGAATCGATCACAGTTGTGTGGATGCAGTCTGACCAATGAAAGGAGAGTCTTCAGGACCTTCCTTTGTTGGTGGGGCATGACTCACACTGAGAAGAAACAGATGCAAATGCCAAATAATAACCATAACTTTGAATTGTAGAAAGTATGAATCTAGAAAATTGAAATTTTTCAGAAATGGATCTCATAAAAATCACCATTCTAGGCATTAGTAAGCTGATATGGACTGGTACTGGTTGTGTTGAATGAGAAAAATCATATGGTTTAGTCTGCCTGAAATGAGAGATTCAAGAGGATTGATGACATAGTCATCATTCAAAAGCATATTTCAAGGTCTTTCTTAAAGCAGAGTGTTATCTGTCACACAATAGTGTCTCGCCTAATAAGAAGAAATGCAATCAATCTGATTCAAGTTTGTGCACCAACTGCTAAAAGCAGTGATGAAGAAATTGAAGAATTACACAAGCATCTTAATCTGAAATTGATCAAATGTGCAATCAAGATGTATTGATGATTATTTACTAATGGAATGTAAAAAGGAAGGATCATTATAAATTATAGTCTTTATGATATGGAGACATGTTAGAATTTTGCAAGAACTATGACTTTTTTAGAGCAAATGCCTTTTTCCACCAACAAAAATGGCACCTATACACATGGACTTCTTCACAAGGAAGACAAAAAAATTAAATGGACTACAGTTGTAGGAAGAGGCCTGACTTTGGGACAGACAATCATTTAATCATGTATAAGTTCAGGTGGAATCTTAAGAAAATGAAAACAAGTTTCTGAGAGTCAAACTAAAACCTTGAGTCTGTCCCCTCTGAACTTATGAATTTTGAGAATATTTTTAAATAAATTTGATTCATTGAACACTCATGACAGAAGGCCTGATAAGCTATTGGATGATATGAAAATGCAATATACGAATAAAGCAAAAGGTCATTAAAAGGACAGGAAGGGAAGAAAAGATCAAAGTGGATATCAGAAGAGACTCAAACTTGCTCTCATTCGTTGATGAGATAAAAGAAATGGAAAAAATGATGAAGCAAGGGAATTCAACAGAAAATTTCAAAAGGGCAGCTCAAGGAGATAAGTGAAAATATAATGGCTTAGAGTTAGAAAACCAAAATGATGAACACAGTATATCTTAAAGTGAAATAATTCAAAAAAAAGTTAAGCTTCAAGTTTTAAGAATGAAAAAATTAAGGGCAAAATATTTAATGATGTAGAAAGCATCAAAAGAAGAGAGAGGGGAATTCAATCATTTTAGGAGTTAATATATGAGCAAGAACCAATGGTACCTAAGGAAGAGGCAAGTTGCACTGAAAAAATTAGGGGGTGGGGGGAAGGATCCAGGAATTTATGGAATATCAAGTGAAAAGTTTCATCAGACTGATGAACCACTGGAAGTACTCACTGGTCTATGGTAGGAAAATTGGAAGCCAGATAATTGTGCAGCTGACTGTAAGAGACCCATATTTATACTGATTCCAAAGAAAGGTGGACTAACACTGAAAATTTTAGAAATAGTCATTGATATCACATGCAAGGAAATTTTACAGAAGGTCATTCAACAATGGTTGTAGCAGTACATTGACCAAGGGCTTCCAAAGATTCAGGTTAAATTCAGAAGAGGAGGTAAAGGCTGTCACTGCTGATATCAGATGAATCTTGACTTAAAGCAGAGGAAACCAGAAAGATGTTTACTTGGTGACTACATGAAGCTATATGATTTTGTATCATAAAATCTATGGATTTAAGTAGAATTTGAATTTATTTTGTTATTTAAAAACACTATTGTGTTCATGAAGAACTTATAAATGGATCACAAGACTGTGTGTAAACAGAATAAGGGAAAATTGCAGGGTTTAAAATCATGAAATATTTGTGTCAGGATTGTATGCTCTCACTATACTTACTGAATCTGCATGCTGAGTAAATCATCAGAGAAGCTGAAGCATCCATTAGGATAGGAGCAAGGCTCATTAAAAATTTGTGATATGCAGATGATACAACATTGATAACTGTGAGGAGGACTTGAAGGACATGCTGATGAAGATCAAGGATCACAGTCTTCAGTATGCATTACAGCTCAATGTAAAGATGACCACAATCCTCATGACTTGACTAAAAGGTAATATCATGACAAGCACAGAGAAGACTGAAGTTGTCAAGAACTTGTTGGATCTACAAGCATTGCTCATGAAATTATCAGGAAAGAGACCAAAGATATTACATTGGATAAATCTTCTGCAGAAGATCTGTTTAGCAGGTTGAAAAGCAAGGCTGCTACTTTGAGGACAAAGTTATTCATGATCTAAGCCATTTTTAATTATCTCATATACATGTGGAAGTTGGACTTTTAATGATAAAGACAAAGAAAAGTTGATGCATTTGAACTATGGTGCTATTCAAACATATTGAAAGTGCTATGGACTGCCAAAAGAACAAACAAATCTCTCTTGGAAGAAGTACAGCCAAAAAGCTTTTAGAGGCAAGGATGGCAAGATTCCATCTCACATAGTTTGGACATGAAATCAGAGAAAACCAGTCTTTGCAGATAGACATCATGCTTCATAAAGTAGAGAGGAAGCCACATAGAGGAAGGTTTTGATAGGATGGATTGACACAGAAGCTACCACAATAGACTCAAACATATGAACATTTGTGAAGTTAGTACAGATCTGGGTTTGTACTTAATTCTGTTGTACAGAGTGTTATTATGTGTTGAAATTGCCTCAAGTATACCTATTGAGAACAACATACATTACATGAATAGTTCTCACATTTATTGATTGAAATTTTCCATATATAAAATAACACCTACTGTGTGATTCTACTCATTTGTAAATTCTAATACAAGCAAACCTATCACTGATGGTGGAGATGATAGTGGTTTAACTTAGGAGGCAGCAGAGTAGTGACTGGGAAAGGATGTGAGAGGAGCTTGTAGAAAGTAGCTAAAGTTCTTATTTTAATATGAGAGTATTATGCTAATTTTTCACTTTGTGAAAAAATTTCAAGGTAAATGCTTATAATTTGGGGCTGAGCCCCGCTGGCATAGTGGTTGTGTGCTGGACTGCAGCCCACAGGGTTGGCGGTTCAAATCCAGCAGCTGCTCTCCAGGAGGGCGGGGCTTCCTAATCCCACCAGGGCAGTGATGCCCCTCCAAACATTTATGCTTTGTATACCCCCCAAATATTTATGCTTTGTATACTTTTAAGATATTTATTCCATGACTGTATAAGAAAAGAGGCATTAAATATCATTTTAAGCAGACAAATGAAACTCAAAAAGCATTAAAAAATTAAGGAAAGTTTGTGCTAGTTTATTGTAAAAAAATCTAAGGGAATTTTTGAACGCAAACAAGTGAAGATAGCACTTTATTGAAGATATAAAATAAAATGTATGAGTTTCAACTGGAGAGTGTAAACAATTCCTAATTCTCAAAGAATTTTCTTCTAAGTCAAGCAAAAGATTAGTTTTCACAATCTTTCTTGGCCTGGAAGAAACATACTATCATGGAAAGTAAATGTAGCGGGCATTAGAATTCCAATGAAGTTTTGATACAATTAAATATAAGTTGTCATGTGCGCAGATGTTATTGTAGTTTATATGGTATTAACCACAATTTTAGCTTCTGAAGACTGTGGACATTCATGAAATGCCAGATGCCTAAAAGTTTGTATCATCCATTCTGGAAACCAAATCCAAAAGCTCAAGAGGTATGGTCAATGGGTCATTGTTATGTCTGGCCTTATTAAAGTACTAAGCAGGACATAACGGATAGACAAAAACTCCTTAAAGCTCATGCTCCTTTCTTATTGTATAGTTTCTATATGTGCAATTAGTTTTCTCTCTTTGTAATTACCCCAGTCCTTTCTTTTACATTCACTGTGATTACCACTAATAAGCAATGACATTACTTTTCTCATACTCAAATGCTGAACTGTTCCATGTTCATGGTGTCTACCTTTTGACTTAAATTGGCTCTACATTTAGCTTGAAGTATATTTTGCTAAGGAATTTGGCAGCTGAGGGATATAAAAATGTACTGGAATCTCTATGGAAAGCCAAATTTTAGCTCTGCCAAATAAAAATAGTGAATTAATTTAGAAAATTAAATAAGTCACTGATTTAACAAAATAAATTCCTTCTACTTCCTACTAGGAGAGAACTAAGAATCATAAAGACATTTGATAACTCAGAATATATCCAATGAAATGTACTCAAAATAAGACTACAGTGCTTATTTTTTTGAAGATATATCACAGAAAGCCACCCCAAGCAACATTTCGTCTTTTGGATTTAAACTAAAGAAAATAAACCACAAATGCTTTGTTTATAAAATATTTGGCAAAAGAAAGCCAGAGCTGAAAGAAAATCTGTAGACTTATTCATTATTTAGGAAGCTACGATTTCTATGGAAGGAAATAATTTTGTATTTGATAAAGAATGTGGTCAATAAACCTAGGCATCTGATGCATTGTTACAAGATTTGTTAGTGCCCACCCCTCAAAAACAATGATTGATTTTGAAAAATCTAGGCCCTACCTTTTATTTGATCTTGTCTTTTCTTTTTGATTTAGGACAAGATAGCTAAACTTTCTGGCATTCTCTTTTCACTTTTACTAGATATCTATGCTTGGTAATTAACCCTCAAGGTTCTAGTTATCTAAAAGATTTATAAATTAATATGACAATTCTCAAAAAGTCTATATTTGTGTAGAGTTTGAAGCTTATCCATTAGGCTATCTATATACTCTAAATAATTAGATTGATACTTTTCAAGTGTTTTAGTGCAGAACAATGATAATAACAAAAGGCTAAAGTTGAACTGCTCTTTTGACAGGTTTTGGTAGCAGTGAGTCTCATCAGCATTGCCTGGTTTTTCTCTTTTAATCTGTAGATCAGGTGTGTGAAAATTACTAAACCTTGGGGAATATGTATTTGAATTTTAGAATTCAACTGATAAAGTGGTCTAGGTACTGATTTTAGACCATTGGGGTCTAGAGTTTGAGTAGGGAAATTTACACTATGATATTTATTAGAGTTGTGCTTTGTGTTATCCTGGATAAAATTTTATCCAGGATAAAATTCTCAGCAGTTGATGCCTAGTTTTCCCCATGATGTGAGATAACAAAAATAATCACCTTGAAGCACAATTGGTTCTTTTATGAGAAGACAAGACATTATAATAAGATAAGTGTAGACTGCAACACCCTGTCTCTGGGGATAGTCCTGATGCAATTAGAACAAGATTCCTTGGGGATTTGCCCTACTTCCAAGATAAATGAACACTAAAGAAAACACTTTGTTGCATTTGGATCCTGTATCTGGAGCATCAACCTTGGGTTCTTTCATGTGAGCCAATGACCTGTCCTGTTGCTGATGATCTAAGAGGCAACAATGGCCTAGAATCTGACCTTTTGGCCTTGGATAGACTTTGCTTACCAGTCACAAACCTGACCCCCGTTGGTCTCACATTCAGCCACATTTTATTCAGCCAGTAGATTTATATGTTTCTGTAATTTTGTTAGCAATTTTCTTGATATAAGCAAACTTTCCTTCTCCCCCTCCTTCTCCTCCCTCTCCCCCTTCTCCTCCTCGACCACCCTCGCTCCTCTAGAATACACAGCCTAAAATATGTGGTTCCAAGAAAGGCTCTAGACAAAATTAGTTTTCTAAATTGGTTCTCAAGACTGATAAAATTGTCTAGGTACTGATAACTCTGCTTTTATTAGTAAAGAGGATGTTGTAAACACTTGGAATGAGGTGGGAATATCAATATATAAATCATAGTGATAAATTAAAAAGATGAGCTTAGGGCATGTGCCTATAAATTCTGTGTAGCTATTGCAACAAATTACAAACCCAGAAAAGAAGCTGTTGGAGGAATGCTTAGTGTCAGACTAGGTAAAGAAAAATGGAGACTAAAGATATGTTTGCTTCTGCCTCTTTATAATAGAGAGACCAAATGAGGCCAGATGTGTATGTCCCAAGGCCATATTTGCAATTAGGGTGTGTCAGTATGTGTGTGTGTCTGTGTGTGTGTGTGTGTGTGTGTATCCCAAGCACTTATTCTCAATTCAGTATTTCAATTTGAGAAGTTAAGAATGAATCTAATTGTTTGGTTGGTTCACTAAAGAATGAATTGCATGATGGCTGACAATATATCCCGTTGAGTACCACACCTACCTTAGTATATATAGAATAAGGCATGCAAAGGCTTAGGGAGATTGGTAAGTTAGAGTGAATTTATCTAGTTAGATCCATAGGCCTACACATGAAGTAACTTGAGGACATATGTTTTACCTCAACAGTGAAGTACAAACTTGTGAAGGGAACCCAAGCCTGATTGCAGACTGTTGTGATTACTGGTTTAAATAAGACATGATTGACAATGGGAATTTCTCCAACTGAATTAAGACACCCAATTGTAATGGAGACTATGGAGGCCTGTTTGTTTTGTAGTTCACATTGGACTGCAATCTGCAAGATCTGTAGTTCTAAACCAAGAGTAGCTTGACTGGAGAAAGATTGGGGTTTCTACTCCCATAAAAGTTACTGTCTCAGAAACACCTACAGGAGGTCACTTTGAGTCAGCACTGACTCCATGGCAATGAGAGAAAATTACCACATGAATCATTGACATCCCTTCTGTGTTAGTCCGGGTAGACTAGAGAAAGAAATCTATAGAAACTCATGTGTATAAGAAAGGGCTCTACATAAAAGAGCAACTATACATCAAGAAAATATCCCAGTCCAGTCCAGTTCAAAGTCATGTCTGATATTATCCCATATGTCTGATACCAATCCATAAGTATACTTCAGACTCACGAAGCACATGCAATGACACCAGGACAATCACAGGCTGGGGGGTGCAAAGTTTTGTGCATCCAGTGGTGGTAGAAGGATCACAGTGTTGGGAGGGGTCTCCCAGTGGCTCAGTTTCTAGGGCTCTGGGTCTATAAGCATGCTGTCATGTGTCTGTCAGCTGCAATGTTTTACCCAGGGAGTGAACAATGTATCTCTCACCTCCAAGGGGGAAATGCAGCCATATATCCCTGAATTCTCAGGAGAAAGATATGCCCACAGAACGATCTCATTAGCTACCTCCAGATTGACAGGCTCGACTCCACCCCTACACTCTTAATCCTCAAACTGATACCACATTAGGTGACTGCCACATTAGGTGACCCACCCCTATCCCCAGGCATGGGTATGGTAGAGTGCAGCACAAAATAGTCAGGATATCCTGACTGGTATTGACTTACGATGTTGGCCACTTAGGCAGAGGACATGTAAGAATGAAAATGGCTGGACACCAACTAAATACTTGCTTTATCTGTATTATATAGAAGAATTCTAGATCAGATGAATGACAACTGAACACAAAGCAATAAAATAGTGACTCACATCTCTTTGATTTATTCCCATACTTGCTCCAGTTTACTGACTTAGAATCCCTTAAGTGAAGAAGAAAAGGAGTCTTATAGTTAGTTTTTTCTCCTAGACTTCCCCAGAGGAACCAGAAGCCTTTTACAAGAGTGAGAATTCACTGGGGGAAAGGAAATAGTAAGAACTTACCATGGATTGCTGGGAATGGATTCAGAATTGACACTAATTCCAGAAGATCCAAAACACTTTGGAAGTGTACCCATCAGAGTAAGAACATATGGAAGTCAAGATATTAATGGATACTTGCTCAGATTCATCTTACATGGGATCTCTGGACCCAATGTTATTTTCTCAATTGTAGAATCCATAATCAGAATATACACATTCAGTAACTGAGAGAATACCCAGTTTGCAAACCTAATGTGAGAAGTAAGGGTTATTTAATAGGAAGAGGTAAGTGCAATCCATGAGGACTGCCTTTACCTAGGAAAATAGTAAATCAAAATCAATGTCACTTTCTAGTAGGAACTGCAGAGATCAGTGCCACTAGTAAAGAATTAAAGGAATCCAGGGCTAATGCATCTCCCCACATCCTCACTTAATTCACCCAATTAGCCAGTATTGGGGGCGTGTTGGGGAAGGGGGAGGAGGTGAGTCTTAGAGAATGATGGTAGATTGTTGCAAAGTATTAAGTAGGTGGTGCTTCCAGTTGTGGCTGTTGTTTTACATGAGTTTTCTTTGCTTGCTTAAATTAGTACTTCTGGAATGCAGCCATTGGTCTGATCAATGTTTTTCACAAAGTTGTGGGTTCAAAGGATTATCAAAAGCAGTTTGCTTTCAGTTGGCAAGAGCAACAATTCACTATTACTGACTTCCCTCAGCGTTACATCAATCCTCCAATAACGTGTCCTAATTTCAACAGCAGGGACTTTGATCAATTTTCTTCTCCATAAAACATCACACAGACCCATGACACTAGTGACGTTATGTTGCGTGGACCTGGTAAGGAAGAAGTATCATGACGGAGTCTTAATGGTAATATTTACATCCATAGGAAATTAGCCTGAAAAAAGTTCAGGCACTTTCTACCTCAATGACGTTATAGGATTCTATTTAAATGGAGAAGATTAATTGTATGCAGCCCCTCCCAAAACTAAAAAGAGTTTCTACCTGATGGTCCACCTTGGACATTTGTGACAATATATTCTACCTTCAGATGTGGTGCTTTCTCTGTGCTCCTCAAATTCAAAACAAAACATTGAAAAGTAACAGGATGAGTCATTTGAGAATGTTAAAGCTGCTTTTTTTACTATGATAAATCAAAGGTCGCGGGATTTTTATTTGTTTGTTTGCTGTGGGATGAAGACAGAACTTTTCCACAATTATTATACTTCAAATATTGGGCAAACTGTTTGCCAACATTTGTTATAGAAGTTGAGTTATCTAGTCTCCCTGAAACTCCTAGTTATCTAAGGCTTTTGTGTTGTCTCACTATAGAGCTGTTAGGATGATGGTTCCCTTCCTTTGAAGCCTGTGGGCAGAGTCACATGCTGATGTTAATGATCTCTAGCCTAACTTGGTTAGCCACATCCAGGAGTCTGGGGTCTTGTCTTGTCACATGGAACTCTGATAGCTCCCTTTCCTATAATGTGTGCATATGGCACAACCCCTTCCTGTGATGTATACCCTTACCTTTAATTAGGGGTCTGGCTTGGCTCCAGAGGGTATATAGGGATGGGATGTAAGAGAGAGGCTCTCTCCCTCTCTGGACTGCCTCATGTTGCTGCTCTCCTGTCTCCCTCTCAACATGGATCATCTAGCAGCGTGAAGGTGAGCATGTTCCATGAAAGGATATATATGTAACTTCTAATGCTCTTTTTACTCTCTCTCATGATCTCTCTATCGGTGTTATAATAATAATGATTATTGCTACACAGCTACCTGTGGAACCCCTGTTGTGAGTATATCAGATGACTGATCACCTCCTGATAGTTTGTTTTTTTGTTTTTTCAAAGAAGGATTAGCGAGAGAAACATTTGCTTCAGAACTCTATAGACCTGCGTAAAGTTTAGGTCAAGATAACAATAGCTTTACATTATGAGATATAAGAGAGTTTCAGAAAGTTCATGCAATAATGGAATTAAGATTTTAAGGTTAATGATATTTTTAAATCCCCTCACATTTAATACTGTTATGTGTAATTTTATAAAAATATTTGTCTATAAACTCATCTGAAGACTTTTCCAAGAGATTCACAGAATCTTTATTGTAGTCTTATTGTATCAGCTGGTTATATCCGCCTGCTTTCTGTGTTTCTTACTCACTGATTAGTAATTGCTATGTTCAATTCTCAATACTATAAATCGATTATGTATCAGTTACCATTACATGCTCACAGTTGAGTGGGAAAAAGACATGTTAATCAGAGTGTGGAAACACTGAAAGTGGAGAACCCTATGAGCCCACCCTAAGGAGTTCTCATTTTTGTTCTCCTCTAGGGACATGTAAATGTCTTAAGTCAAAGGAAGTAGCAAAGATCTCCTCGGCCATTTGAAATCAGACATGATACAGATGATCTGCTTGTTTCCTTTAATAAGATCAGTAACAACTTAGGCAACCTGTTCAGGTTTACCTAAGTAAGAGTGACAATTTATTGATCATTTAAATAATTTAGTTTACAACAAATTAAACTTAAAGCAGGACAGGCAGTTTACAAAGCATTTAAAAGTATGTGGGGTAGATTCTTCCCAAATGTTATGGAGCCAAATTCAATTTTTCCATTTGCACAGCAAACAGCAATTTTTTCTGACAAATTTGTAGAGCAAATATTTTTAATAATAAGCTTAGCCGAAATGCTGTACTTCTAAAGATTGAAGCAAAACACATTCAGTGCCATTGATTCGATGCCAATCCAGCGACCCAGACCCTGCAGGACCAGGTGAAGCTGCTCCTGTGGCTTTCAGACCCGGTCACTCTGTCAGGGGGTGGGAAGCCTCCCCCTTGTCCCCTGGAGCAGCACGTGTTTTCCAATGGCTATTGGCTGTCCAGCACGTTCCCCTCATGCAGCAATGGCAACACTACCAAGTTAGATAACGCTAAATGTACTATGAAGAAAGTCAGTAAAAGTGTATGCTTCTTTTTCCAGAAAAGACTAAGGCTGGTCTCTTTTCCTCTTATACATAGATGAAAGTATCTGAAAGCCTTAAAGGAAATGTAGCTGTGAGACCTTCTAGAAAACTAATGTTTAAATATCTTATCAGAATTATTTCTTGATTTAAGACTATTTCTATCCATTGATTCATTCATTCATTCATTTATATCATAGAGATAATAGTAAAATGTAAGATGAATCATAACTATGGAGATTATTGAGGTAACATAAAGCTCTCGACACAAAGGTGTCCGGTATAATCCTTTTTTTTACAATCTTAAACTTTCGCTATCATCCTTTTTTTTTCAGTAAAGCAAATGGCATTTTATATTAAAGGGCCAAAGGCAAAGGATGATTTTTAAATGAAGATCAAATTTTTAAAGATCATGCCAAAATAAGTAAGTATAACATTTTACTGCTTCAATATGGTTAACTAATTCATGACTCTAAACTCATTTCATTTGGGTCACCTGAGCACAGCCTGGGTATACCCTTCTGTGATCAATGGCGTATTTAGTATCTTTCACATTTTCCATGTCTGGAGTTTAATGGGAAGCTACTATCCCACTTTTACTAGCAGTTGCCATTTGGTTAGGTCCGGTACAGTTGTGTGACTCTGAAAAAGTAGGATTCATCCCATCAATTCAAAGAATAAAACCCTCTAGTGTTTTATATATGTCCCACTAATTTATTTGATCTGTATTAATTCAATATTTTTCATCTCATTCAAAATACCTTCCAGAGAGACCTCTGGGAAGATGGCGACTGAATATCACCCACCAAAGGTACTCAGCAGAGATCATCCCAGGAGAGTAACAGAGAGAAATTGAACACTGCCGAAATGCCAAAGGATCATCATAAAGATAAAGAAAGATAGACCAAACTCAAACCGGGTGTCCCAGGATGCGAATGCAGCATGACGGCATGAAGCAGGGAGACAGTGGAGGGGTCTGAGGGTCCAACTCCAATCTCAGCTACATGGATAGCTGCCTCTCCCCCCAAGAGTTTGCTTTGGAGGACAGCATTGAGCTGCAGCGAAGGATGTGGGACATGCCTGACCAGAGCACACAAGAACAAATGAAAGGGAAGGAAGAAAGAGTGGAGTGTATCCTAGCCCACTGAGCCTTGCGGGCAATATCCCCACTTAGAACAGCCAAAGCATAGAGAGGATCATGATCATAAGGCCGGCCCCACTATGAAGGACAGCATCCCTCGCTGACCCAAGGCCCTACGGGGACAACAATGAAGTATCATGGTCAGGATTATACCCTGACCCCACCACACCATGGTAAAACAGTAAAGGTGTGTAGCAGAGCATGGGGTTCCCAATGGAGTGACAAGGTTATACTTAGGCCAGGGTGTGGCATCCCATCTGACTCAATTGGGAGACCCTCCTAGAGGCCAATGGTTTATAGGTTTTATTTTGTTGTTATTATTTTTTACTTATTTATATATATTTTGTGAACATTGGGTTTTTGTGGTTGCTGTTATCATTTTATTTTCTTTGGTTGCTTCATCTAAGGACACCTTGGGGTTTTTCTGGTACATATTATCTCTGCAGGTCTATCTAGGTAAGATATGCTGGATGAACAGTCTGGAGGAGAGAACAATGGGACTGATGGTTTTGGGAGGACATGGCACATGGGGAGGTAGGGGAAAGGAGGTGGTGGTGACCAACCCTGGGATAAGGAAACAAGTTATTCAAAATCAGTGATAAGGTGGGTGTGAAAGGCCTGATAGGGATTGATCAAGAGTAATGTAACAGAGAGAAAATACTGAAACTCAAATGGAGGCTCAGCATGATTGTGGGACAAGAGAAAATTAAAAGTAAATAGAGCAAAGAAAGGGTGTAAAGGTCATTTATAGAGGTCTAAATAAATACATATACATAGGTGATGTATATGTAATGATGCGGATATAGATCTTTGTGCACTTACTTATAGGGTTAATAGTAAGCAGATGGGCATTGGACCTCCACTCAGGTACTTCCTCAATGCAAGAACACTTTGTTCTATTAAATTGGTATTCCATGATGCTCACATTCCCAACATGGTCACTGAAGACAAATGTGTGCATAAGCAAAAATGCTGAAGAAAGCTGATGGTGCCCGGCTATCAAAAGATTTAGTGTCTGGGGTCTTAAAGGCTTAAAAGTAAACAAGTGGCTATCTAGTTCAGAAGCAACAAAGCTCACATTGGAAGAAGCACACCACCCCGTATACCCATGAAATGTCAAAGGGATCAGTTATCAGACTTCAAAGAACAAAAATTCATAATATTGCATGCCCACCTTCCTGATATGATCACTGGCAACAAATGTGTGCATAAGCAAATGTGGTGAAGTAAGCTGATGGTGCCCGACTATCAAAAGATATAGCATCTGGGTTCTTACAGGCTTGAAAGTAAACAAGTGGCTATCTAGTTCAGAAGCAACAAAGTCCACATGGAGGAAGCACACCAGCCTGTATGATGACAAGGTGTTGAAGGGATCACGTGTCAGGCATCAAAGAACTAAGAATTTGTATCACTATAAATGAGGGGGAATACAGATTGGCGACCCAAAGCCCATCAGTAGGTGAAGTAATATCCCCTTACAGAGGGGTTGCAAGGAGTAGACCGGCCAGTCAAGGTACGGTGTAGCAACAATGAAATATGCAACTTTCGTCTAGTTCTTAAAGGCTTCCTCTCATCCACTATAATGATCCCAATGTTACCCTAAAAATCCAGCTAGACCAGGAGATGTACACTGGAACCGAAACAGATGGGAAAAAGTTGCAGCTTTCTCCTCCTGTGGCATTTACAGCAGTCCACAGGAGAGCACTCGGCCCTCTGGGTCACAATGACTCACCCCAGGGCTGTGAATGGCATATACATGAAATGTAGAACATTTACTTTTCATCAGTATCACATCAGTCAAATTCCACATTCATATTTTAAGTAAGGTCTTGCTATTTTCCTTGTGTTATTGTCATAA
>PVJH01036930.1:0-18387 GCA_004026705.1 Nesogale talazaci | reverse complement strand
GGAGTGTAGCTATTTTTGCTACCATTGTGTGTCTAGTGCCTTGCATTTTCTGGAATAAAAATATGTATTTATAAGACTTGTAAGAGCCCCTCAATAAAATGATTAAATACATTTATTAAATATATTGATTAATGACCAATTTTAGAACATATCTCCCCAAATTAAGAAATGGCTCTTATTTGTCCACTCATACCAGTATCTAATACACGTCATTCTTGGTGAATGTACGAACTCCTTGGGCTCAAGCATCACCTTTTCTGAGACCAGGTCCTCTCTGCCATCACTCATCTTCTGGCCAGCCTGAGATAGGCTTCCTCTTTGCTCCCACAGAACTTTGTGACGGGTAACTTACCACACATCATCATGATGACCTCTTCTCCTGTCTGTTTCTCCCGCTAGCGTGGGACTTGCCTGAAGACAGAGGGCTTCCTTCAGTCACACTCGTGAAGACACCTAGCATAATTTATAAACTACTCATTTGTTGAATAAAGATTCCCAGGGTCATCATGGGGTAAGAGCTGGACTACTGACCCCAAGGTTGGATGTCCAAACCCACCGGGAGGAAGAGGAGATTGCCTGCTCCCATAAAGATTTACAGTGTCATAAACACCATGTAGAGTCACTATGAGTCAGAATCCACAGCGGGTTACATGTTGAATGACTGCATGGAAAGTAAGTCATATGCATGTTGTACAAAATTATCTAGGCATGTTTACCATGGGGTTAACAACAAGTTATGTGGTAGGGGCTGCAATGAGAATAATATGGAACAGCTTGTCTCCGGAATCTGCATGCTTATTTAAAACAACAGTGACAAATTAATTACAAAATAAATAGTTACTTACAGCATAAACTTGGAATTCAAGGAAAGAAGAGACATATTTCGCCCATAGTTACTTCCTCCATGGACTCTATGAAGAAGAACATGGCAGCAGGATTGGAAGAAGACTAACTGACCACCTGCAAAATGCAGATTTCACCACTGTGCTTGCTGAAAGCAAGAAAGATTTGAAGCACTTGCTGATGAAGACCAAGGGTTGCCGCCTTCTGCATGGATTACAACGGAAAACCCTGATGCTCACAGTGGAACCAAAAGACTCAAGTTGCCAAGGATTCAAAGAGTCAAGTTGTCCAGGAACTCATTTTGCTCAGCTCCACAATCAACGCTCACACCCAAGACATAAATATACATATTTCATTGGGTAAACCTGCCGCTGTACAAGATGTCACTTGAGGACTAAGGTATGAGCCTCATGCGAGTCGTGATATCTTCAATTGCCTCATAATGTCCCAATTGGGCCCAGAATAGGAAGACCTCAAAAGAATCGAAATCTTTACATTATGGTGGCATCCAACAATATTAAAAGTACTGCCTGGAGAACAAACAAATCTTAGAAGAAAGACAGCCCAGATGTTCCTTAGACTTGAGGAGGGCAAGACCTCCTCTCACCTGCTCTGGACGTGTAATGGGGGGTGGGGAGACCAGTCCCTGGAAATGGACCTTAAGCTTGGAAAACAGAAGGTCGGCGATAAGAGGGAGTCCCTCCAGGAAATAGATTGACTTGGTAGCTGAACAAAGGACTCGACATGGGAGCCATTGGGAGCGCGGTGCAGGATGGGGTAGGGGTCCACTCTGCTGTCCACAGGTGGCTCTGAACTGGAAGCCACCCTGGAGCACCTAATAAGCATAATACAACTTTCCAGAGAAACTGCTGTTTACAACTTGATGGACAGCCCTCCGTCCTTTTTTGATGCGCCTGAATCTGTCTCTCTATCCAAAGTAGTGCTTGCAAATGATAAATTTTAAGTGATGCTATCTTAAAACTTTAAATAAAACCCCCCAACAGTTCTAGTAGTTTTAGCTTCCAACACCCGGATTCAATCCTTGTAACCATGTCATCACAATGCGGTGAGTCATTGGACGTCTACTAATGGGTTGGGGATCAAAGACCGGTTCTACTTCTTACCTTACACCAATTCAATGGTTGAAGTATCTTTAGTTGTGCAATCATGATAGCAATCAATTTTAGAACATTTTCTTCATTCCTATACCTCCATCTTGGCTGGAAGAATAAATGATAGGAAATACTTTTTAAATGCTGTGGACAAATTGAATTCTATTATACATTTATACATGCTTAATATCAGTAACTCCTCTTGTTTGTTTGCATAGATTTTCCTGGAATAATCAAACAGATGTTGCCACTGCTCCCTGCAGGACTCTATTCTTCACACGTTTTAGCTAATTAACTATGCTTGCTAGCTAAGGGGCAAGTGAAGGCTCAGGAGGACATGAGCTTCCGTTAGGAGAAAGGATTGGGGATTTTAACACACAACACACACCATAATAAAAATACAGCAAGGAAAACGACGTGGAGGGCATGGGAACCTGATCTGGCACAGACGGTAAGCATTCAACAATTGCTGTCTGATGAGCTGAAGATGTTGTTAGGCTCTCAGAGAACTCTCTGCGGCATCTGAATGGTAATTAGTTCACCCACTGTGGAAATATTATTCAGATTCTAGGGCATAGGTTATTAAAAGTTGAATAAATTTTAAAGGCAGCTCATCTAATTAGGCTCATTTTGTCATAGAAAACTGAAACCAGGAAAGTCAAGTCCTGGAGCTAAACACTGTAGGAAAACCGGAACTGGAACTTGGACCTCTGGCTCAGAATGTTTTCAACTTGGCCAGCTGAAGTTTTAAGTGGTTGTTATGTTTGCATTTACCCTAGTGTTCACATGCTTTCTTTGCATGCAGGACCTGAAATCTTTTATTCAGAACATCCATTACTTTGGGAGCAGGAATTCACTTTCTAAATTTTCTGTATAAGTTGACACACACTGGTAAAATTTGTGTTAAATGCTGGCAACTTCTAGTAACTCGGGAATGATGTAGTTTATAAAGTAATCAGTCTCCCTCGCACCCTCTCAGGGGTCCTTAAACTTCAACCCTCGGGCCACATACGGCCCGCCAAGGACATTTATCAGGCTTCTGGGTATTTTTGTTTTGTTTTGTTTTTTTGTTTTTGGTGGGGAGCTCACTGCTCTCCGGTGGTGGGAGTAGGAGGCCCAGCCCCACTGCTGGAATTGAACCTCCGTCCCAGTGGGCCGCAGTCCGGCGCACAACCACAACGCCACCGGGGCTCAGCCCGCTTCTGGGTATTTTTGTCTCCTCCGCCTTTCCTGCTAAGCTGCCGACTCATCCCAGTCCGCAGTTTTGTTTTGTTTTGTTTTTTAGCTATAGTCCAGCCCTCCAACGGTTTGAGGGACAGTGAACTGTCCCTCTGTTTAAAAAGTTTGAGGGTCCCTGCTCTAGGCCAGCTCATTGAGGTGTGGCTTCGGTGAGAAAGGAAAGGCAGAAATGGAAGGAATTTTTCCCATTTGTGTCCTCCTTAGATTGCCTCACGTCAGTTTCAGTTGTTAGGGACTCCATTTATGACCACAGACCCAAACTTACTGCCCAGTCCTGCACCGTCTTCACAATGGTCCCATGTTTCAGCCCTTCGTTACAGCTGCCGTGTCAATCCACTTGTTTTGGGTTTGTTTGTTAATCCATCTTAAAAAAAAGAACATTTTATTGGCATGTGATTCACATACTTTACAATTCAATGGTTTAAGTATATTAAAAAGTTGTGCATTCATTATAACAATCCATTTTAGAACATTTTCTTCATTTTTATACCCATTATTATTAGCTTCCCATTACCCTACAATCTCCCCTGCCATAACGCTAAGGAAACATGAATGTATAGAGAATCTAGTTACTATAGAGAATCTAGTTACTAGATAATCTGTAGATTATCTATCATGGATTTTATATGAAGAAAATCATGCCAAAAAAGCCAACAATGACAAATCCTCAATCCAAAAGAAAGCATAAGGTAATAGAAACTGGAACAATTTAAAAATGAGTCAAAAGGCAGTTTGCAGAAGGTTGTAAGAAGTAAAACCCCAAAATTCATTTGCTGTGTCCCCTTAGACTGAAGCACCACTGAATTCCCTCTGATCATTGGCCAGGAATGTGAATAGCCTTTCTATTAGAGTGTATTGGGAAATGGACTACTGGAGATGTAGCTGAGTTAAAATTTAACACTATATCATATTTTCTTCCCTTAAAAAAAACTTTACTTCCTGTGTGTGTATGTGTTTTGGGGGTCATCACTGCCCTGGTGGGAGTAGGAAGCCCAGCCTTGCTCCTGGAGAGCTGCTGCTGGATTTGAACTGCCTACCCTGTGGGCCGCAGTCCCACACACACTCACTGCACCATCGGGGCTCAGCCCAACTTTACTTCCTTTTGACTCATTTTAACTTTATTCTAACTTTTATTATTTTCTGTTAACTTTTCAACTGAGGTCTCTCTGTTTTAGTTTGTTGTTAGGTTTTTCTTTCTATGAAATCCAGGGTAGATAAATCTATAGAGACAGCAACTGGATTCATAATTTCTTGAGGTTCTGCTAGGGGGATTGTGGGAAATGAGGAGGCCTAGGTGCAAGTTCGGCATGAGCCTAAGAAGAAAATGTTCTAAAATTGATTGTGGTGATGATTACACAACTCTGTTTCATGCTTAAATGAATAGGTTGTATGGTATTTGAATCGAATGTCAATAAAACTCTTAAAATAGAAACAAAATAGCCCAAAAGGGAAAACAAAAGATAACATGTTAAATTTTAGCCTAACTATGTCTGCAATAATCCACTGTCTCTCAGAGTGTGTCAATCCGCTTCACTGAGGGGCCTCTTCTCTTTCTCTCACTTCTAGTCTACCAGGCATCTTATCCTTCTCCGGGGGTGATTCCTCCTCATGACATGTCCAGGCACACGAGACAGCATCGTGCCACCCTCACTTCTGACTGTCCTGCTCCCAAGACAGAATGGTCCACTCGTTTGGCAGCCAGTGGCACAGTCAGCATGCTTCCCTAGCACCCGAATTCAAATGCATTCTTTCTTCTTCAGCTTTCACGGAGTAAAATGCCTAGGAGGCCACAGAAAATACCATGCCTGGGGCAGAGGTAACTGTCTCCTCAAAGTGATATCTTTGTTGTCAGAAGGCTTTCTTTTTTGATCATTTTATTGGGGGTTCCTACCACTCTTATCACAATCCATCCATCCATCCATTGTGTCAAGCACATTTGTACATTGGTTGCCCTCATCATTCTCAAAACATTTACTTTCCACTTGAGTCCTTGATAGCAGCTCCTCATTTCCCCCTCTCTCTTCACTCCCCTCTCCCTCATGAATCCTTAATAATTTATAAATTATTATAATCGTGTCATATTTTACACTGTCTGATGTCTTCCTTCAACAACTTTCCTAATGTCCATCCCCCAGGGAGGAGGCTATCTGTAGATTTTTTATAGCCAGTTCCCCCTTTCTACTTTACCTTCCCTCGACCTTCCTGGTAACACCACTCTCACCACTGGTCTGGAAGGGAACATTTATCCTGGATTCCCTATGTTTCCGGTTCCTATCTGTAGCAGTGTATCTCCTCTGGTCTAGCCAGATTTGTACGGTAGAATTGGGATCATGGCAATGGGGACGAGGAAGCATTGAAGAACCAGAGGAAAGTTGTATGTTTCATCGCTGCTGCACTGCACCCTGACTGCTTCATCCCCTCCCAGAATCCTTCTGTAAGGGGATGTCCCATTGCCTACAGATGGCCTTTGGATCCCCAACCTGTATTCCCCCTCACTTACAATGATATACTTTTTAGTTCTTTGATGCCTGATATCTGATCCCTTTGACACCTTGTGGTCACACAGGCTGGTGTGCTTCTTCTATGTGGGTTTTGTTGCTTCTGAGCTAGATGGCTACTTTTTACCTTCAAGCCTTTAAGACTCCAGAGTGATTATCTTTTGATAGCCAGACACTATCAGCTTTCTTCACCACATTTGCTTATGTACACAATTGCCTTCAGGGATTGTGTTAGGAAGGCAAGCATCATGAAATGCCAGTTTAATAGAACAAAGTGTTCTTGCATTGAGGATGTACTTGAGTGGAGGCCCAATCAATGTACATCTGTTGCCTTAATACTAAGCCCATAAATATATGCACTATAGAGAATAGTAGGGCTATTCTCTCATCATCATACATAAATATACCTACATATATACATGCTTGTATATAGACCTCTATAAGTACCCTCTGCTTCCTAGTTCTTTCCTGTACTTTTTTTTAATTTTTATTTTTTTAGACATCACTGCCCTGGTGGTGGGAGTAGGAGGCCCAGCCTTTGCTCCTATGAGCGGGAATTGAACCTCCATCCCAGTGGACCACAGTCCTACGCACAACCACTACGCCACCGGGGCTCAGCCCTCGACTTTCTTTTACTTTCCTCTTGTCCCACTATCATGGTGAGCCACTATCATGGGTTTCAGTAATTCCTCTTGGCTACATTGCCCTTGATCAAACCCTACCAGGTCTCTCACACCTTCCTTGCTGCTGATTTTGCATCACTTGTCATTTCCTTGTCCCTGGGTTGGTCAACACCACCTCCTCTCCCATGTCCCCCCGGAACCATCAGTCTTGTTGTTTTCTCCTCCAGACTATTCACCCAGTCTATTTTATCTAGAAATACCTGCCTAGATAATAATATGCACAAAAAAACAAGACATAGCAAGATGAAGCACAAAAATAAAACAACAAAATGACAACAACATCAACAAAAACAACAATGACCAACATTAATAAATAGTAAAGAAAAACTTATAAATAGTTTAAGGTCTGTTTGTTATCCTCTAGGAGTGTCCTCTGGTCGAGTCCGATGGGGTGCCATGTCCTAGCTCCAAAGTCTATTTTTGGAACTCCCTCGGGACCTCCTTGCTCTGCTCCCCTGGCTGCTCTGCTGCAAGCCCTTAGTGTTTTGCCTCGGTGTGGTGTGGTCAGGCCGGGTGCAATCCTGACACTGGGTCTCCACTGTTGTCCCCCTTAGGATCATGAGTCAGTGAGGGACGTCATGTCTTATAGTGGGGCCAGCTACGAAGGATTTTTGGAACAGATTTGCCCAATGCAGTACATCGTTTGATTCCTTGGCAACTTAAATATTCTCTCCATTTATCATGATGCTGCTTGTTGGTATAGTTTTAAGAATTTTTTTTTGGGGGGGGGGCACATCACTGCTCTCCAGTGGTGGGAGTAGGAGGCCCAGCCCCACTGCTGGAATTGAACCTCCGTCCCAGTGGGCCGCAGTCCCGCGCACAACCACTACGCCACCGGGGCTCAGCCCAGTTTTAAGAATTTTTATTTTATGTTGCGGTGTAATCCATTTTGAAGGCCACAGTTGTTGATCTGCATCAATAAATGCTTCAAGTGTTCTTTCTCTCCAGCAACCTGGATGTGGCAGTTGGGTAGAACAAGCTGCTAGTGGGTCCTGATGTCAAGTTCTCCATGTGCGTTAGCGTCTCACATTGATTTCATCAGCACACAGATTTAAATTGTGGTTGTTATATGATCTGTTGTCAATTTGAGGGGATTAAAAGTGAATGGGGTGGAGCTGAGCCTGTCAATCAGGTTCAGGTTGCAGTTTGATGACTTCATTTGGAGGCGCTAAGGGGATCAATAGCTCATTCTCCCTCTGGGAGACATTGCAGCTGACAAGACACGTGAGACCCATGCCTTGAAGGGGCCACAAAGAGACCCCTGTCAGCGTTGAGATGCTTATACCGCTGCTGGATCCACAAGACTTTCCACCCACCAGCCTGTGATCTTGTCCTCGAGGAGCCATTCAGCGTCATTGCATGTGTTTTGTGAGTCGGAAGAGGAATTCATAGATTGGTATTGGACATATGGGCTAATATTGGATTTATGGACTTGATCTGAACTGAGCTGGGATGTTTCTCAATATTAAATTGTTCTAATATATAAAGCTCTTTCTGATACACTTATAAGTGCCTATGGATTTGTTTCTCTAGTCAACCTGGACTAACACATAAATCATGCAGTATCTCTTAGTTTTGTTTGAAAAACTGCTTTATGTGCAAGTTATGCATTAGCACAATGACATCTTATGGAATTCCCCCTTTCCCTAATATGACAAATGCATTTTTTAATGATCCACACAGTTGAATGTGTTTGCACAGTCAAGAAAACACTTTTAAACATCTTTCTGGTTTTCTCTGCTTTCCGCCAAGAGCCATCTGACAACAGCCATGATATCATTCATTCAATGCCCTCTTTGGAAGCCAACGTGCGTTACTGGCAGTTCATCATTGATGTATTGCTGCAACCAGTTTTGAATTATAAGCAGTCCTATGGTAGCTTTAACTGAATGCATCTCTGATCCCAGGAGATCAATTTTGAAGAGGAGGACGACTAGATCAATGGATGTAAACCTTTTCAAGGTTCTTGTTTTTGTTTTCTATTTTTGTCTTTTTGGCATCACTGCCCTCAGGTGGTGGGAGTAGGAGGCCCAGCCTTTGCTCCGTGGAGCAGGAATTGAACCTCCATCCCAGTGGACTGCAGTCCTGAGCACAACCACTACGCCACCGGGGCTCAGCCTCAAGGTTCTTGAGGTTGCACAATATCTCTATAAAGGGTTGTGTTGGTTTTCAGGTCCATCAGTGTCATGAGCGTTATCTCTTTCAACCTATTGCTACCTGGTGACATAGCAGCGACATGTTGGGCTGTGATCCCAAAGTCCGGAGTTTGAAATCACCTGCTGTCCCTTGTGGGAAGACGGGCCTGTCTCATCTCATAAGTAGTTCCAGTCTCAGAAGCCCATAGAGGCCACTCTACTCTGCCCCTCCGGCTGCTAGACGTTGGCATTGACTCGATGGTGCTGGGTTTGTTTGTTTGTTTGTTTGCTTTGCTTTGCTTTTGGTATCAATACAAAGAAGTCCTGGTTTCTAGGGGACTGTGAGTTGGGCTGCTAATTCCTAGGACATCAAATTTTTTTTTTTTGTATGGGCATCACTGCCTCTGGTGGTCATGGGCGCTACCCAGTCGCCGCTGGATTTGAACCGCCAAGCCCGCGGGCTGCAGTTCTGCACTCAACCACTTACGCCACCGGGGCTCAGCCCTAGGACATCAATTTTTATAAGTTCCATTTCACTTTGGACTACTTCCATATTCTGGTTATTAGTGAATAGCTGTCGCTGTTTCTTCTCATTTGAGTCATGCCATATCAACAAAGAAAGGTACAGAAAGCTTTGTGTCACTGTAGTCATGAAGAAAGAATGACTCTACTTTAAAGAGGCAATTATTTCCCAAGTTTACATCCGAGTGCCTTCCAAAATGAAGCACTCATTTTCTAGCACAATGTCATAGAACGTTCTCCTGTGATTCACGTTTTCAGTGGCCTGTTCTTTAGGTGCGCCAAATTTTCTTTCTTCTCAGTCTGTCCTCAATCTGAAAGCTCTGCTGCTGCTTGTTCTTCATGGGTGACCTTGCTTGCATTTGAAATATCTGTCAATCTCATAGATTCCAGCTTGACAGTAATATGCAAGCTGCTGCAGTAAGATGAACTGATAGTCTTATAGGGGCAGGGAAGCTAGATTAAGGGAAATAGGACAAACAGAACGGGATTAATGAGAATTCTGACACCTTGTGAAAATGTAATCAATGTCACAGAATAATTGGTGTAAAACTTGCAAAAAGGACTCTCATTTTCTGGGTAAGCTTTCATCTAAAACTCAATAAAATTTTTTTTTAAGTACCCTGCTCAAAATTGTAACACTCTGAACTTTTTTTTTTTAGGCACCATTGCCATCAGGTGGTGGGAGTAGGAGGCCCAGTCTTTGCTCCTGGGAGCTGGAATTGAACCTCCAACCCAGTGGGCCGCAGTCCCGCGCACAACCACCACTCCACCAGGGCTCAGCCCCACTCTGAACATTTTATGGGTCAGCAAAAACCAGGAAGAGCCTCAACAAGGATTGACACAGTAGCTGCAGCAATTGCCTCAAACACAACAGCGGTTGTGGAATGGCCTGGGGCACGGCAGTGTTTCAGGGTCTTGTGCACTGGTCACCGGCTTGGAGCCAACCTGACAGCCCCTGACAACAAAACACCGATCTGTTTTTTCAGGTGTGACAAAGATTTTGAAGTGATGCCTAATAACGTTTACTGATAACACTATGGATTGTCTAGAGTTATAATCCTGGGATAGGAGAAGCTAGCGTGTATGGATAAAGATGAAACGAGCTATTGGCTCTAAGTTAACGTTTGTCAAAGCAGAGTGATTCATTATTCTATTTTTTGAGAATGGGAATTCATGATTCTTTTTTTTTGTTTTTTGTTATTTTTTGAAGTGAACTTGTTTGTCACCAAGACTCCAAGTCCATTTCAGTTTAACTTTCCTCCTTTTTTTCTTTAAGCCACTCAGACACTGTTTAATTTGAGGGCTAAGAAAACCATAGGGACATTATGCTATTTTTTTTATTATGCTATTTTTAAAAGACATTTTTGTTTATGGTTAAAGCTTTCTAAACTAAAATGTTTAAAAAAAATCTATTAAGGAGAAAGCATTCTAGTTGAAATTGCTAACTGTCGTCAGTCTCGGCTGACATCCAGGGCTTGAGGTATCAAAAGGAGGCTGGAACTAGCCGCTGCTCCCTGCTGCCCGGGGCGACAGCTTTTGCTCCTGCTTACACCAGAGACAGGTGGACACAGCCACCCCGTTGGGCTTCATGCCGAAGCAAACAGGGATATCACGGTGTCCACGGCGGTGTCTGTACAATTCTTGGGGCAGGAGATGCCAGCAAGCAGTGTGTCAGAGCTGGTTCCCCACGGGGACTGGAAGTGGAGTGGTGGAAGAAGGCAACCCCAAAAGATAAGGAGAGAAAAAAAACCGAACAAACCACAAACCAAGCCCAACTCACTGCTGTGGAGTCGATTCCAACTCCTGCAGGACAGGGTAGAACTGCCCCCCTGGGTTTCTAAGACTAACTTGCTTTCAGGAATCCAGAGCAATCAGAGTCATGAGAAGAAATAGAAACCAAAGCACAGCAGAGAAGGGCTGCACTGCGGCCTGAACCTGCAAGTGAAATGTCTCAATGCCTGAAGAACATTCCTAGTAGAAAAGACTAAGCTCACTCCAGGGAATTGAAAGGGAAAAAAAGAATATATAAATGATTGAAGCATGTTTGGGCTTCTCAAAAAAAAAAAAAGGAAGAAGAATAATGTGAATTTTAATACTCCCACCACCGGAGAGCAGTGATGCCCCCCCCCCAAAAAAACAAACAAACAAACAAAAAAAAATGTGAATTTTAAAAGAAATTAAATAAATATAAAAATTAAATAAAGCACTGAACATTGTGAAATAAAAACAGGAACAAGCAGATGTGAAAATCAATCTATTTGAGGACGTGTATTAAAATCACCCTAGTAAAAAATAAATATTGTGATTTGAATCATGTCCACTAATTTTTTTGTCCATCAATTCTTTGATGCTCCTCTCTTCAAGAGGTTGACCTTAGACAATCAAATTAGCCACCATAATGGTGATTAACAATCATCCCTTTGTCCAGATAAGCCAAGCAGTCTTCCAAAGTCAATCTAGCCATGCTTCATTTCTCTGTAAGAAAACAATTGTTCCTGGAACAATTAAGGCTCCAACTGTTAAATTCACATAACTGCACTAAGAATAAATGCTTCTCTCACTTGAACGTTATCATGTATGCTATCTCCTATTTTTCCTGGATAACTTTGTATCCCATCTTGAACAGAAACACAAAAACCATGGACAGCTCTCTATGTCGGTGAGATCTGTGTGGAGAAAGGGGGAAGTCCAAATTCAGAATGCCAACGCTATGAGACTTTCCCTCCCTCTCAACTCTGGGGGAAGGTTCTTGCCTCCTTTCAACATCTGTGGGCTCGGTGTCCCTTAGAACTCTCCATTTGTCTTGGCGTCAATCATCCCCTGGTCTAGGGGGTTCTCAGTACAGGGGCCCCAGGACCAAAGAACATACTCCTTTCTTGGCTGTACTGAGGTCCCTCTTTCTCTATTGGTCTCTCTCTCTCTCTCTCTCTCTCTCTCTCTCTCTCTCTCTCTCTCTCTGTTATTCTCTCTTACATAAGAAAGCTGATGTAGTCCACAGACGAAGGAAATTCCCCTTAAATCAAATGAGGGTTGTGACTTGTGTGAAAGCCACACAAGTCCCCTTACAGCTGATTTGCTAATCACATCACATTACCCAATGGGAGATGAATATTTCTTCCAAACTACTGAGACTCATGGGCTCAGCTAACTTGATACACAATTCAATCCATGACAAGCCTCAAGATGAAAAAAACCGAGTTCCAGGAGGACCTTGGGGGAGTAGAGGCACTGACTAATTCTCCATGACGTACTAGCTCATATTTTATCTAGAAGAGAAAGAACACATATCCTGTTTAAGCCTGATAGCTTTGTCTCTGACTCACCAAGGTCTTCATCAGCAAAGAAGAAAAGCAACAAGGATCTGCACCCTGGGTGGAAAATCAGTATGGCTTCTTGTCTGTTCTTCTTTTCTCATTTTCCTTCTCCCGTTCTCTCTCTTAATCTATCTTCTTTTCCCATAGTCATATCAGAGAAGCCTCAAAAAGTTCCTGGGAAAATTCCATGATCTTTTCATTCCGTATACAAACACACATATATTTGCTCAGTCATCATCCACGGCTCCGAGAGATGTCATCTCCGGACACGTCAGTGGACTCACTTCTTTCCCGTGCTTCCGTCTAACTCAGGTCCCCGTGAAACCAAGGATGACAGCCTTTCTCAGGGGTTCTCTCTAGAGAACGGTGAGCTGGGGCAGCTGGCCTGGTAGTGCACAGCCTTTCAGTCACAGTGTGCAAGAGGTCATTGCTCTTTCTGTGCGACAGAATTTTTTTTTTTCAGGCTGAGCCCCGGTGGCGTAGTGGTTGTGCGCGGGACTGCGGCCCACTGGGTTGGAGGTTCAATTCCAGCTCCCAGGAGCAAAGGCTGGGCCTCCTACTCCCACCACCTGAGGGCAGTGATGCCTAAAAAAAAAAAAAAAAAGAATTTTTTCTCAAGATTTTTTTTTGGGGGGGGGCATCACTGCTCTCCGGCGGTGGGAGGAGAAGGCCCAGCCCCACTGCTGGAATTGAACCTCCGTCCCAGTGGGCCGCAGTCCCGCGCACAACCACTACGCCACCGGGGCTCAGCCCTAACAAGATTTTTTTATGCACTTCTCAAACCCTACTGCTGTTGAGCTGATGCTGAAACAGTCAACCAAGAAAACAAAGCGGACACCTGCAGCCTAGGGTTCCTTACGGCACTGCATCTTGATGCAAACAGGCTGTCTCATCTTGTTTCTGAAAGAGCAGCTGCTGGGTTTGAACTCTCAACCGTTGGGTTAGTAGGCTGGTGCTCAACCCGCTGTACCACCACAGCTCTCTTTTTAGCAGTCGTGGTTCTGTATGGTTTCTGGGAAGAAGCTCTAGCGGTGCAAATAGTTTGGTGCTGAGCCTAACCAGAGATTTGGGCCGTTTGCGGCCACCCGTGGGAGAGAGACCTGTAATGCCTCTGTGAAGATTAAGTTCATTGTTGGTGAGTCCCGGCTGACTCCTTCTGGTCTAGCTGACAGAGCAGAACTGGCCTCAGGGAGCTTCCACCGCTGTAAATCTGCATGGAACCCTTGCTCCCAGGAAGCTGCTAGTGATTCAAACTGCTGGTGCCTTGGTTGGCGGTCAAATGCTGATCCACGAGGTGAAAGACTCTGCCTGAGGATTACCGGAAAGAAAGCCTTTGGAGCAGGTGTCTGTTTCCTAAGGTCATTATGCGTCAAAATGTACCGACCCACAGCTGGGGGTTTCTGGAAAGCTTTCTCTTGTCCCACGAAAAGGCATGTTGAGGAAATCTTTTAAGGTGGGAATTACAATGATCTTATGCACTCGTTTCCTCAAAACTTACAACTTTCTACATTCCCTTACATGGGATAGTAGACAACGAAGGTTTGGGTCTGTCCCCTATCCTTGCCCCTCTCTTCTACTTCTCCCCCCCCCTTTTTTTTTTGTGAAGGAATTCCAACTTTACTCCCAGGATGAGTCCATGAAGCTGACATCACCTTGAGTCAGTGGATTGTGGATGAACAAATGTGTGTGTGTGTGTGTGTGTGTGTTTGATGTAATACACAATCTACTTCTGGACAAAGCTGAAGCTCTTGAGGAAGAGGCTTCCATGATGTTAAGCCAGGCTTCTGGTTGCTAAACCATAAGAACATGCAACTAGAGTTGCTGGGGTCTGTTTTCCACCCCGTGGGGGAGCCTATCTAAGAGCAAAGGCAATACAACTGGAAATAGAAGGCATCCCTGAAAACATCTGGGGCCTCCTTATGTTTGAATAGCACTTCTGTTCCTTGGAACGGAATGGGTCTCGACTGATCACAACCCCTTGTCAGCTTTCTACAATGAACTTTGGGCCAGTGCTATGCCTATCTAGATTCTTGGATTCTTAGCAAAGCAAAAGAAAGCAACCCGAAGGGAAATTAAATCAAATAAGGAAGCATAGCAGCTTTGTGGATTATGTGGCAGGCTGCTTAGAATCAATGACAATGAGTGAGTAAACAGGCATTTTATTGGGTCTTGTTACCACTTTACCGTGTAGAACCAGTTGCATTGAAGATACCTTTCACCCCAACAACTGCCCTTCCCACCAGGGGTCAGAATCCCACTGGCTGTGGGCACGCTGTTAGGTGGTAGTACTTGAGCATGACCCCATAGGCCCACCAGTGTGGACCTAGCATTTTTTAAAAAAATCATTTTATTGGGAGCTCTTATAGATATTATAACAAATTATAACTATCCATAATTCAATTAGATCAAGCATAATTGTACAATTGTACAATTCCTGCTGCCATCAAACCATTTTCTTTCTTCCTGAACATTTTGATATCAGCTCCCCTTTATCTCTTCCCTTCCACACCCTATCTTCCAGGAACCCTTACGATTAAATTATGTATCATCATCATCATCATCATCATCATTATTTTCACCTATAATTCTATTATTTGTTCCCTTCAAGTGGGGTTATACAATCATCATTCCTCCTTCTCCCCCTCCTCCCCTTCTTCCCCTACCCTCAGGGAATCATTACTTCCATTACTGTTTTTGAAGGGTTTATCTATCTTGGATTTCATGTATTGAACCATTTTAATTATATAAATGAACATACACAAGCCTCACAAAGTTAATGAAGTAAAACTAAGACCATAATTGTGTGTGTGTGTGTGGGGGGGAGAAATATTAAAGAACTAGAGAATAATTATGTGTGAATAATTATCCGTGCTGTACTACACCCTGGATATGTCATTCTTTCTATATGTGGCTCTTCTGTGAAGGACGGTCCAATGATCTTCCAAGTGGGTTTTGGGTCTCCACTTTATACTTCTTCACATCAATTTGATTGCTTGTTTTTTAATTTCTGATACCTATTCCCATTGACCTCATGATCACACAGTTGGTGTGTTTCTTCCATGTGCGCTTTGCTGCTTCCCTGCTAGATGGCCACTTGTTTAATCAAGCCTTTAAGACCCCAGGCGCTGTATCTTTCAATAGCCAGGCACCATCAGCTTTCTTCACTACATTTGAGTATCATACATTGCCACATTATTAGAGCAAACTCTTCTGAGGTCAGATTTGAGTAGAGGCTTAAAATCCATCTGCTTCCTTATGGAAGTTACATATACATACATATATGTACGAATACATCTATCTTTATATTCATATCAATACAGATCTATATTGATACCTGTGTATGTACTTTTTACTCTCTTGCTCTTTCCTCTTTCCTCCTGCCCCACTATCGTGTTTACCCCTTGTTCACCTCTCAGCAATTCCTCTCAGATACATTTCAATTGATCAGTCATGGCCAGGAATGCACACACTCTGTTCACCATCGATTTTAGATCCCTTGATATTCCCCTGACCCCGTTGTTACTTGTTCATTGCTTCCCTCCCTGGAGCCAGCCCTTTTGAAGCCCACTGCAGTGAACACACAGTCATCCTATGGGATGGGACCGAATAGCCCTTTGGGGTTGTCAAGGCTGTAATCTGCACGGGAGCAGACTGTTGCATCTTCCTCTGCACCTTCAGGCTGCAAATCCATCTTGAGGTGGGTTTTGCCTATGGAGTGAGGCTCATGTCCTCTCTCTTTTTTTTTTCTTGGCATCACTGCTCTCTGGTGGTGGGAGTAGGAGAACCAGCCTTTGCTCTGTGGAGCTGGAATTGAACCTCCGTCCCAGTGGGCCACAGTCCCGCACACAACCACTACGCCACCGGGGCTCAGGCCCCTCTCTCATTCTTTTGTGAATGGAAATCCAATTTTGCCAGAAGAGACTATCTCTTTCCGCATAATATATTCTCGCCCTCTGTCAAAATTCACTTGTCTGCAGGGAGATGGAGTTATTTCTGGGTTTTAATTCTGTTTGATCGGGTTGAAAGAGATCTGCGAGTGCCGGAAAAGGCAATTCATTGCTGCATTTTCACCTTGGGAGTGGTGCTTCCAGGGGGACAGCTGATGTTTTTAAAACTCTCCCAAACAGCATCCCCCACCCTGCACAGCGAGCAGAGCAGCCACTGCCTCTCTCCTGCCCCAGCACCAGTAGCTTGCTCAGCATGGCAGCCAGATAAGGCAGAGGGCCAGAGGTCTTTACAAGCTGTGTGTCAACCGGATAGAAATCCTGCCCCAGTTTCCATTCTATTGCTGAGTGTGGGGATGAATACAAGCTCCCTGTTAACCGGTGACATCATGACCTACTGACCAATAGCTCTCTAGACCCGTGAGAGCCATGCTTCCCTCAGTGTCCCTAAAATTCCCTTTGTTGAGGAAGCTGTCTACCTTCTCAGAACACAACCACAGGCCTTCTTTTGCTTGGACCTTTCAGAACCCTTAAGAAATAGATAGAATGGGGCTGAGCCCCGGTGGCGTCGTGGTTGTGCGCGGGACTGCGGCCCACTGGGACGGAGGTTCAATTCCAGCAGTGGGGCTGGGCCTCCTACTCCCACCACTGGAGAGCAGTGATGACCCCCCCCCCCCCCCCCCAAAAAAAAAGAAAAGAAATAGAATTAGCTCCATTCTACAGAGGAGAAATCAGAAGCTCAGAGAGGTAGGGCAACTTGCAAAAGCTAGACAGCCAGTAAGAAGCAGTATTAAAACGGAAACCACTTGCCACCTATCCAATGGCCTTTCCTCCGTTCACCCTCTGGGGTTGTGGTATCAGAACTCCTGAAGACCTGTCTTATCCTCGTGCGCAGGAGCAACTCTGATAAGGTCGTTCATGCCTCTGGCCTTTCCTTCTGCCTGCCCTCCCGACTCATCACCGAGCTCCCTGGGAGACTTGTCTATGGAAGGAGAAAGCGCAGTCTTTCTCCCAGGGGCTGCTGGCCATTTCAAACTGCCCACCATGCAGGTCCCAGCCCACCCCCCACCGACTGCACTGCCCGGGCTCTTTCCCCTTTCCTGCGACAGGGCCTGCCTCCTGCACACTCGTTGTGACGACAGTGTCCTCAGAGCTCACGACCCAAGAGCTGCCTCCACCTTTCACAGCCAGTCAACAGCTGGGCGGCAATCTGAGTGCAAGGTTTAGCGTTCCGGGAGGTAATGGTGATGACATTGTTCTATCAGGCATTCCGTTTATTATTAATCTGATTATTTAATTATTGAATCGGTCAGCAGCCACAATGGAGAACATTTTCAGCCACGAGATCTTAGCTCGGCCCGCTTTCTTCCGTGGGGCTCAGCTGGGAGCGAACCAGGAAACCTGATTCGAGACCTCGTAGAGGAAGGGGAGGAGAAATCCGAGTGCTTCTAGAAAGGGCTGTTAAGTGGTCACACCCGCAGGCAAGAGGGACCTCCAGATGCGAAGGGCCCAGGAAACATGTTCCGTTTCCCGTGTGTTTTCTTTATTTATTTAGAACGCACCTGGTTGCACGGGGAGTGAAAAACGTTGGGGGTTTCATTTTTCCATTTACTAGGAAGACCATCTGTGGCCTGCTTTTGACACACGAGCCCTGCTCTGTCCAGGAAACCACATGCCCTCTCCTCTCCCACACCCGACCATCTGGCTGTGAGATTTCTTTTGTCCGAGAGTAGGGTGGGGGGGCAGAGAAACCCCTCCTTCCCAGGTGTGTCCCCCTGTGATACCCTGGGGACTGACAGCCCTCAGAGGTACATTGTCCCTCAGCACCTGTCTCCTTCACTACCACCACATATCCCCAGACTGCACCTGGGTGGAGACCTGCTCTGACCAGGGCAGACATCTCCAGCTCCTCCTCCTTTTGCAGTTTTATCTCCTCTGTGCAGGCCTGCCTTCAGCTGAAGCCGCAATCATCAGGGCGAACATGGGACTATTTTTAACATGTTTACATACAGCTTCATACCATTACAACATTCTAGCAACAGTGGCGTGTTGATTTGGTCAAAACAGTTTCTATTATAAACATTGAATTTTTTTTTT
>PVJH01036929.1:0-18375 GCA_004026705.1 Nesogale talazaci | reverse complement strand
TGGGATCTATCTATCTATCTATCTATCTATCTATCTATCTATCTATCTATCTATCTATCATCTATCTATTTATCTATATGAATAGACTTTGAGCTCACAATTATAAACTCTCTCTAAGAACAATTTGCTTTTATGACATAGCCTTTCTCATCCTTGCCCTCATGAAGTGATCACTGAAGATATGGATATTACAGCAAAATGGGTTGGAGCAATCTGATACTGCCTGGCTAGTAGAAAGAATACCATCTGGGATCTTAAAGTCGTTCTTAAAACAAGTAGCCATCTAAGTGATGGATAAGGTAAGAACACATAGAATGAACAGACCCGTCCATGTGATCCAAGATTGTAAATAATAAAATGCAAAATTAGAGGGGGGGGGAATTGTATTAGAGCAAAAATCCTCAGCATCTGGTTAACAATAAGGATGGATGACAATAAAGGGCCAAAATCCATGTGCAGGGACCTCACGCATATTGGCCTCTATTTACCTCCCTCAGACTGTTGCCTGGCGTGTGAATAGCCTTGTCCTGGGGCAGAGTATATCAGACAGTAGATTACAGCAGCTGTAACTAAAAACCCCAGCTGTGAAGTCAACGCTGACTTAGAGCAACCCAATAAGCACAGGGTAGAACTGCCCTTGTGAGTTTCAAGGCTATGACTGTTTACTGGAGCAGAAAACCAACCTTTCTCCTGAGGAGTGGCTGGTATGTTCAAACTGCCAACCTTGCAGATCGCAGCTAAATAATATACATATATATATATATGTGTGTGTGTGTGTGTGTTAAAATTAGCATGTTAGTATATATATGTGTGTGTGTGAGTTAAAATTAGCATGTTAGTTATCATTTGTTTTCCCCTCTGTTCTATTTTTAATTTGCTCTAATCCTACAGTCTTCTGCTTTCTCTTGGATTGAGGCTTTATTAATTTTGCTGTCAGTGTGGGGAATTTTTGTATGACTTTCTTTAAATGAAATCCATAGATGTAGAAGCTCAGTTAGTATTTTCTTGGGGTTATGCTAGGGGAGGTTGGAGAATAGGGGTAACTAATAACAATAAGTGCAAAAATGAAGAAAATATTCTAAAATGAATTGTAGTGATGATTGCACAACTCTTTAATGTCGTCAATTATATGCCCATAAAATTGTTAAAAACAAAAACAAAACCACAAATGGAATATCACTGTACTTTAAACAAACTGTTGATTTGGGGGAAATTTCAGTTGAGCAGCAATAGATACTGTGTATGTGTCTGTTACATTTTTTGGTCAATTCTTGTCTTAGACTGGGGAATGAAATTGTTCACTAATATTCTCCATTTCAAAGGTAAATTTCTTAGTTGAAGCACACCAACCATTTCTTGAGATTTTTTCCCCTTCCAAACATGAGTGTCATACATGATTTCTAGGTAGAGGTGAACATGAAAACAGCATCTAACCTCCTCTGACATCATAAGGGGAAAGAAGAATCCAAATCAACATCAGTCCACAGCCTATTCCAATGGGGCAGAGATCAACATTGTATACCAAATTCAACAAAAACTCCCCCTGCAGACACTCTCTGCTTCTTTGCTAGATTTGGTAATCCATTACAATGGCCTCACAGAACTCTTAGGTCATACTCACAACTCTAGATTATTGTGGGAGCATTAGCGGTTACAATAAACTCCAGGCATATTCAGGATACAGTTCTTTCTGTCAGGAGCTCCTTATCTCACGAATGCCTGCATGCTCTGCTCTCTATGCATCTCTGACACTCAGCCATGCAGCACCTTGGCCTCTTATCTGTCTGGCAAGAAAACTCCTTTCGCATTGATGATAAGTTCTTAGAGTACTTCATCATAAGCCTCAGGTTGAAGGCACTCAGCTTGGGCTATACAAATCAGCAAACCTACCTCTCCTGATGAAGTGTTGGGAGGTGTCCCACTTTGAAAGTGAACCTTCTGAGACACATAGCTGTACTGCTGTAAGGGCACAGAAATCCATGCTCTACTGCTCTGGGTGACACTACCTCAGTCGCCACTGCCTGCCTGCCTGCCTCCTTTGATACTTCTCTGGTATCATAACCCTCTGTCTCTTATGGCAAAGGGAGGGGGGTCATCACCAAGGGACAAAGAGCATACTGTGCTCCTAGCTCTCCTTTTATTGGTGGTGAAAACACTCCTTCCTGCTTCTAACATTGCTCATCATATTTTGCAGGATTACAACCTGGCAATCCCTGTGTTCGAATCATCCACATCATGGAGTCTTATCAACATATTTCCTCATCTTCTCTTACTCAGACCAATCAGGAGAGGAAGAAATACATTCATTCTGCATGATAGCACTCAGTTGTGTGATGGAAGTTTCATAGCCTGTGGCTCAAAACAACAACAACAACAACAAAAAAAAAAAACCCAAACCAAACAAAACAAAAAACTCATAGCTATCGATCAATTTTGACTCAAAGAGACCTTATAGGGCAAGTAGAACTGCCCCGATGGGTTTCTGAGACTGTTAATCTTGACAGGAGTATAAAGTCTCATCCTCCTTTTGTGGAGTGACTGGGGGTTTTGAAGCACTGAGTTTATAGGAGCAGCCCAATGCATTACGTCATTCACTGTATCTTTTCCAGAGTTCAACAGAACCAGCGTTTTGTTTTTTTTTTTTTTTTTTGTCTAGGGCTTGGCAAACCAGTGAAGGGAATCATTGGAATAAGGAAGTCATATCAAAAGAATCACCATATTCGCAGTTACCTACCAGTAGGCAGAGTGGGAACCTTGGTTGCACAGTAGTTAAATGCTGGGCTGCGAATCTCAGTGGGTAAGTAGAGCCCAACAGCTGCTTCTCATGAGAAAAATATGTCAATCTGCTCCTGTGAACGTCCCTCTTTGGAAACCTCATAGGAGAGATCAGATTTGCTCCACAGGGTGGCTAATGAGGCCTTGTTTGCATACGAAATGATCGCTAGGTTGCTATCCACAAGGCCCTCGGTTCAAATTCAGCAGCCTGACCATGGCAGAAAAATGGGGTTTTCTGCTCCCATAAGGATGTACAGCTTCAGAATGTTAAAAGCATCAATTCTATTCTGCCCCTTTTGGGTCATGATGAGCCAGTGTGGATTTGATCGCAGTGGGCAGGTCTAGGGTGGCTATGAGTCAGAATCAACTTCATGGCAACAGGTTTTCTAAGCAAGAAGAAAATCTCCTTGGCGGTGTAAACAGTTAAATGCTTGGCAACCACCTGAAAGCTGATGCTTGAATTCACCCAGAGGCATCCAAAGAAAGGCCTGGAAATCTACAACGGAACAATGGCAACCATTAAAAAATCATGTGAAATATATGGTGTTGTCATGTTTTGAAATCGACTCTAGAGCAAAGGTTTTCATTGTTATTGTTTTGGGAATGTTAGCTAAAGAGTATGTTAGGCTGGGTTATCTAGCGAAACAAAATCAGCTACACCTTATATATAAGAAGGAGCTTTATATCAACAAGTCATTCTATATCAAAAAGGCATCCCAAGCTAGTCCAAGTCAGGTCCATAGAGCTGAGGCCCTAAAGGCCCTCTTAAGCCTGCATCTGGCTGCAAGCTGATGATGCAGAAAGGTGGAACAGGTGCAGGAAGGTCAGAGGCCAGTGGCTGCAGATTTGTGTGGACCCAAGGAGAATGAAACATGTCATTGGAGGCAAGCACAAAGTCTAAGTCTCAGCAAGTTAGAAGACGAAGGGGCAGAGAGAGAAAAGCTTCCCATTTCTCTTTAAAGGAAGGCCACACCCTGAAGGAGGTGTCATCAATTTACTACTTGATTGACAGGTTGGAACTCCACTCTTACCTCTATACAGAGGCCATCAAATTGAAACTCTAACTGCAACAAGGAGTTATCTGAGCAAGTTGAAGGTCACCTGCTGGAAAGTGGCCCTGATGTGCATTCATGGTTCCTGTGACCTAAAAGGAAGTCCACACAACATCTAAACTACGGAACTGATAGTTCTATAATTTGGGTATGGGTGGAAGAGTAAATAGGTGGTACCTTCAAAAGCATGTGCTTCTCTTCATATTAAACGCAGAATGATATGGAAGACTTTTCAAATTAAGCTACAAACACTTGTTTTTGGTAGCCATGTTGAGTAGAGGCCTATGAGCATATCTGAGTTTTTGCTGGTTTCTTGCTTATTTTTAATTTAGAAACATAAACCAAGTGATATGCCATGCAGCAGACACTTAAACTCCAGGCCAATTAATTGTCTGCCTTTTCCTCTTGTCTTTAAAAACTTTACTAGGGTGTTTTCAGAAAAAAAGGGGGGTCTGAGCTAATTTAGGCTACAAATCATCCTTCTTTGGGGGTTGAGAGAAATTACCAGTGGGATTAGAGATCAATCCTTGCCTATGGACTCTCAGCATGTGAACATGCCTTCCTCTTATCCAGCATGTTGGTCATGTTGTCGGGAAGGCATCTTTGAGTTGTCAGCTTTTTTTAAAAGATAATTTTATTGGGGGCTTTAAAACTCTTGTTACAATCCATACATCAATTTTATTTGACATATTTGTACATATATTGCCATCATTCTTTTCTAGATATTTACTTTCATTGAGCCCTTGGGATCAACTCTTCCTATTTCCCTCCCTCTCTCTCCACCTTTGTGGCCCCTTGATAGATTATAGATTGTTATTATCGGCCTTAGATCCATTAGTTAATGGAGTGACTGTGCTGCCAAGGGCTGTGTAGAATATGGAATCCTTCTTCTGGCATCTTCATGAGCTTTCAATTTGGGCACTTGTTCAGAGTGATGAGTAATGACTGGGAGTTGAGCTGTGGAACCACAATCTATCTGTGGGCTCAAAATACACTTTGGCTAGTAGATCAGAAGTGTGCTTGGTAACTGACTTCAAACCACACTAAAACATCTGAGAATGTGTGGAGGTATCCTTCTAACAGAAATGTTTCTGCTTTAGAACATAGCATTTATCGGAGTTTAAATAGCAAGGAATACATACTGACAACCTACAACAAGTTTTAGATCATAAGAGTTGAGCTCAGATGATATTTTTTTTACTGTTTGATTCCTTGAAGGCTTTAGGGAGAGATGTGAACCACAGAATTTAAGGCAGACCTTTCCAGAGAAGGAGACAGGTTTCAAATCCTGTTCTCACTCACTAGCTTTGTAAATTGGGGCAGATTCTGAAAGTATTCTGGCCCTCCTTTGTCTATGAAATGAAGGTCATAATCCCTACTAGTACTCTGAGCATTCTAAAAATTTAGCATTCACACCAGGGCATTTTTTTTGAAAAAGAAAAAGGGGTCTGTTAGAATTGTAACAGGACAACAATTATAAGCTGGGGGCAATTCCAGGCAAACCAGAAATATGGGAGTTTGGTCACGATTATGAGTACTGGTGAAAATATAAAGTGTTTGTCACACAGAACACCCTAAACTAATTTCTTTGCATCACCTGTTCTCTTCCCCTTCATTTTTCTTCTTCATAGCTTCTAGCTGGTATCAAGATGGAATTAGTTGAGTCGATTTGCAACTTGAGGTCTCTAGGTAGTGCAAATTGTGAAGTGTGTGGCTTATAAGTGAAAGGGAGATGGTTAAGGTCCACCCATACATGCTTGCGAGAGAAATGACCCGCCATCTATTAAAAGGAAAAACCAGCCATTACAAAACCTATAAATCATCATTCTAATGTGACATACCAGTGTGAGTCAGAATCAACTCCATCAAGCCAGAATGGCATTTTAAAAAAAATTATTTTTTGGTATACCCTTCCAGTGCTTTCCCAAGTCATAAAGAACAAAAGCCCTAACTACCTCAATGTTTTAGAAATCCCTCGCTGTCCTGCTTGCTCTCTGACTCCTCCAGTCAGTCCTCACATTCTCTAGTGCACCAGGCACGCCATCCCTCTGCCCACAGGCCTGGCCCTTTGGGCCCTGGAATCTATTCCTTCAGGTCTCCCAAGGTCAATTTCTTCAGCTTCTCAGTGGCTGTCAATTGAGCAGTATTCCATAACATAGCAAACCATTCCAATTCCTTTTCTAACCAGTACTCCTTTCTAACAAAGATGAAAGTCACTACCTTTTAATTAATATCAGAATTATTTTCAACATGAAAACCACTTGATAGAGATGAAAACCTCCACTGTCGATGGATCTCATACCATGAACTTTCAGTCAGACTGAAGGAAAGCTGGTGTCCCATGTTCGCTGAGGAATTGCACTGACATTTGTTTCTGAGATTTGATCTCTTTGGGCAGTTTCTAGCAACACGATCAAGTACCTGAGAGCTGAGGGATTCACAAGGACCTGGGAGTGAGCACTAAAACAGTCCATCAATTGTACCCAGTTAAACAGCTGGCAGAGGGGGGTTATTTCAGCAGTATTTCTTCATGTTGTCTTCAGACCACCCCAGGAGGCAGGGCCTGTTTTACTTTCTCACCTGCAGCTCTCATGCTGTTGAGTAAGGGAGCTGCCCCTCCCATAGGACAGAATTTCTCAGGATCAATTAGGTCACATGAGCACTGTGGCTAAGAACACGGTGCTAGGAAATAGCCCAAACAACCCAGGCTGCTTTCTTCCACTTCCCCTCCATTCTTTCTCACTTCTTTATCTTGATTTGGAAAACATTTAGGAAAAACACCTACACCCACTGCACATATGACATGATGGTTATTGACAAGGGTAGGGCAGCAATGCAAAGTGCATGATCTTCTAGCCCACTGGTGTTCACTGAAGTAGATACTGGATGCCTGTTACTCACCACATTATATGAAAGGATTACCAATAGCCTACATAACTGACATAAAAGCCGATATACATAAAGTGGATTTTTAACTATAGTTGGACTATGGAGTCCTGGTGATGCCGTGGTTACGCTATACCTTACAGTATGGTGGGCAATTCAACCCCCGCCCCCCCAGCAGAGCTGCAGGAGAAAGGCTGGCTTCCTTCACAGTTTCCACAGTTGCCGTCTTGGAAACCCACAGGGGATCACTGTGAGTTAGCATTGACTCAGCAGCTGTGAGCATTCTTAGAATAAAGTGTGACGTCTTGCAATTGGATCTTCTTCTGTACTCATGTGCAACCTTTCAAGGTTGTTAATCATTCCTGCTTTCTAACATTGAGGAATCTACTCGTTTTCTATGGCCACTGTTAATGGATTCTTATGTGCTGTCTACCATAATTTTGCATATGTATCAGGACAGGGAAACTGGGATGGGTAGAAGTGTGAAGACAGTGAAGAGGTTTGAGGAAGGTGTGGGCCATGAGGAGTAAGACCAATGTGTTGAAAAAGGTAGAAAAGATTCTAACATTGATTGTGGCAATGATGGCACAATCTTTCTTGGTATGATTACACTATTAAGTTATATGATATATTAATTATAGCTCAATTCAAATGAATAAATAAAAAGTGTGACAGGGAAACTAATATCTACGATTTTAAAAGTTGATGTTTTAAGAAAAGATTTTTGTAGTCAGATAGTCTGTATGTGGCCTAATCAATTAGCACACTATTAGTATTTTCCATACTTAGCTATTTATTGACATGTTGGAGGATTGAAACCAGGCAGAAGCACCACAGATAAAAAGCCTGGTGCTCTACCTCAGACAAATATCAGTCTTTTAAACGACTACTGAACACAGTTCTCTCTGACACACATATGATCACTCACTGTGAGTGAGAATCAATGGATTGGGTTCAATTTTATTTTTGATCACTTATAAGAATGTTTCAGGGCTGAGCCCCGATGGTGTAGTGCTTGTGCACAAGACTGCAGCCCACTGGGATGGAGGTTCAATTCCAGCAGCAGCTCCACAGGAGCAAAGACTGGGCCTCCTACTCCCACCACCAGAGAGCAGTAATGCCCCCCCAAAAAAGAATGTTTCAGGGGTGATGATGGCAACAGGTATGCAAATGTAGTATGCACACAAATGATGTATGTATTAATTGTGATGGGCATTTGTATGAGTCCCCAATAAAATGATTACATATATATACATATATCTAAATGATTGACAACCAACTTGTTAATTGCCTTTGAATGCATTTAGGTCAAGTGAATCCTTCCAATTTGCATAATGTAGACGATAACTAGAAATCTTCACCTTATATTTTTTCAACTATTTGAGCTAAAGTTTTTGGTTCTCTTTGCTTACATTTTAGCTTTCCTGCCAGACTCTCCTAGAAATTCACTTCCTCTGTGTGGGAAGCCCCTGTCTTAGAGTAAAAATAATCTGTTAGCCACACAAATTTTACAACAGAAGACTGTATGACAGCGCAAACATATGGTTCTACCTTTAAACCAATAACACTGAGCGCTGACATTTTGTGTTTAAGTAGAGGAATGCAGCAATCTGCTGTCGTCACTTTCTAAAGAATCCTTTAAAACATGTGATATTTGAAAGAGAGTTCAAGTTATGGACATGTGAGCGAAGCATTCTTTAAATCCATGCTTCGTGATGTTAGATTATAAAAAGACTTTTTTTGGTTTGTTTTTTGTTTTTTGGGCATCACGGCCCTCTGGTGGTGGGAGTAGGAGGTCCAGCCTTTGCTCCTGTGGAGCCCCTGCTGGAACTGAACCTCCATCCCAGTGGGCTGCAGTCCCACGCACAACCCCTACGCCACCGGGGCTCAGCCCCCAAAAGAATCTTATATATCCTTATCCCACCCCGCTGCCTTCGAGTCAAAAGTCATTCATAGCAACCGTGCAGGACAGAGTAAGATAATTCCTTGAGTTTCTGAGGCAATAAATCTTTCTGAGAAGCAAAAAGTCCCACCTTCCTCTCCAATAGCTGGTGGTTTGAGTTCTAAATGTATCCTAGTAGTTCAGTGCTTACGAGATCACCATGCCACCAGTCACTAAAGTGAACCTAACTCACTGCCGCAAAGCACATGCCGACTCACAGTAAGCACAGTGTACAGTGTCAGAGGCTTTCACTGTTCACGGGAACAGAAGGGCTCATCTGCTCTACAAGGAGGGGCTGCTGGGTTTGAGTCCATAATCTCCAGAATCAGGAAAACATCTTGAGCTACAGGGCATGGTTGTGATATTATCTTTTTTTAAAAGAATGTACAGGTTTGTATTGCAGAGCTCTCACAAATACTTTGTGGATTTGTAAACTTTATATACCCTTAAATCCCCACCCTGCCCCCACCCCCCCATCAAACCTTCCTTGAAAAAAATCGAGTCCTATTACAGATTTCAGGCAAAAAAAAGTGTTTCTACAAGTGGGATTTTGTTTTCTTTCATCTTCTAAGGTAAGCTATCTATGGGGGTCCTTGTGATGCAGTGGTTGCAAGGTGGGTTGCAGTCCTCGTGGGAGGTAGTTCAAAACCAGCAACAGTTCCAGGGAGCTGGAGGGTGTGGAGAAAGACTGAACTTTCTACTCCCATAAACAGCTATTGTCATGGGAACCCTCAGGGGTTCACTCTGAATCGACTTTGACTTTATGACAGAGAACATGGTTTTGTTATTTTCAAGTTTTTTTTGATAAGTGCTTTATTTTCGTATGCATGAAATCTCTATGATGGTGATAAACCAGAAGAGATGACCTAAAAATGCTCATGAAAGAATTAGTTTTGGAAGAATACCTTTCAAGAGTAAGTGACATAACTATAATTGACATCTCAGTTTCTCAGTTTTTCTTATCTGAGATAAGAATAAGTAGAGTGTTAACTATCATAACTGACTTGTTATAAAATCCCTGGCACATTTATTTCCCTTTCCTTGACTTTTCAATGACACATTTTGTGTGTGTATTAAATCTAATAAATTGAGAGCAAGCTAAGCAGAAAATGTGCATGATTTTTATGTAAAATGGTTGAGTGAAAGCTGAGTGATATTCTTTGAAGATATATAATCACTCTAAATATTTTTATGTGTGATTTTAAACCCTTACTTATACTCTTATTATTTTAGTTATTTAAGGTATTTTAAATTCCACAGGTTTCAAAATAATGTCCAAATAAGTTTAGTCTTTATTTGAAATGGAGCAAAAACTCTCAGCACAGTTTCCCTCTCAAGATAGCCAATCATGCTTGTCTTTGTGCTGTTTTCAAAAAGAACTCTAACATAAATTGGGCTTTCTTCAAATAAAAGTTTCATGAATGTAAAACCACATCCTCTTTATAGGTAGTTTAAAAGAGTCCTTTGGTGTCCTACATTCATGAGGAGTGTTCTAACTTTCTGTTTAACTTGATTGAGTTTCCCTCAGAGTCCTTTCACATATGTAAGATTGCACAAAACACTGATTTATCTTCTCTGCTTTTACTATTTCCCAATATACAGCATTTGTCTTCCTAAAGGTCAGGCATGAAGGAAACAGGTAATGTTTCTTAATTACTTTACTTTCTGACTTGGGATTTTCATTTTCCAGTTCTTTGGAAAAGGTTATTGTGCATTTTATAAATGCAACTCTTCAATTGTAAGGAGTATGATATACACAAAGTTTTAAAATCTTGCAATGAAGGATTCTTTGTATATCTTACAGAGTATTCACATTAGTTGTATTAGCAAGGGGAATCTCTTTTCTAGTTATTGACTTTTATGGCTGTCTCATAAATAGCCTTAATTCTATGATCAAACATTAAATTGATTCTGATTCATAGCAACCCTGTTGACAACAGACTGAAGCGTCATGTGGTCCTCCATGGTCCACACAATGGTTGCTAGGTTGGAGGTCAGTATGGAAGGCAGTGCCAATCCACCTCTTGAAGGTTCTTCCTCTTCCACGCTGCCCCTCTCTACTCAACAGGTGTGATGTCATTTTCCAGGAACTGGACTCCTTGGTTGTGTGGTAATTGTGCATTGAGAGTCTCATGGTCGGCAGTTTGAATTCACCAGCAGCTCTCTCTGAGTGAACAATGATTCAAAGGCAGTGAGTTTGGACTCATCTCATCACACATGCAAGCTAGATAAGATGGAGCTACTAAGGAGTTGTCTGCCTGTAATTCTTTCAAGACAAATTCCTTTTCTCTTTTTGCAGTCAACAGAGTCTTCAATATTCTTCCCCCAAACCATAGTTCAAGTTCATCAGTTCTACTTTGGTATTATTTTCTTATTTAATGCTCAATTTCATACAAATATGAGGCAATGAAAAATACCATGGTTTGGGTCAGGTGCACCACAGTTCTCAGAGTAACACCCTTGCTTTTCAGAACATCACAGAAATCCCGTGAAACACATGTAGCCACTGCAATGCATTTTCTGTCTCTTGACTGTTCTTTTCATGAGTACTGATTGTGGATCCAAGCAAGATAAGACACTTCATAATTCCCACATTTTACTCTTTTGTCATGATCTTATCTATTTATCGAGTTGTGAGGATTTCGGCTTTCTTACTTTTTTTTTTGTTTGTTTTTTGGGGGTATCACTGCCTTCCAGTGGTCATGGCTCCTGAGAGCTGCCGCTGGATTTGAACTGCCAAGCCCACGGGCCGCAGTCCCACACTCAACCACTTATGCCACCGGGGCTCAGCCCCGATTTTGGCTTTCTTTACATTGAGTTGTAATTCCTAAGGAAGACCACAATCCTTGAACTTCAGCAACAGGTGTTTCAACTCCTCTTCACTTTCAGCAAGCAAAGATATGCCATCTGCATCCCAAAGGTTGTTAATGAGCCTTTCTCAAACCCTGGAACTTCAGTCTTTTAAATATAATCCAGCTTCTCTGATTATGTGCAAAACTATTCTCAATTATTATGACCCTTTCTGCTGTAATCTTTTATGTAATAAATAATAAGTCTGGATTTCATATGCCTGGGGCTCTGATTACATTTTGGAGAACTTTATCTGGTAATTAACAGAAATAGATTGAATTAAGTTCTGACCTTAGTAGACAGTGTGAATTAGACAACATTCTTGGCTTAATGGTTGTTTTAGTTATTATTAACTATACTGGAGGTAGGGGTTACAGAGCTGAGAGAAGAAAGAAAATTGTTTTTGTAGTGGTCTGGGAAACAAATTGACTGAGTAAGATTAATAGGTCAGTGCTTACTGTAAACATCTTGCCCAAAGTCCAAGGTCATGTTTGCATAATTAAGATGGAGAATAGATTATTACATTTGAGGTATATGATTGCACCATGTAACTCAAACCATATGGATTTGGTAGGAGGTAGGGGAAGATATTGATAGGATTTGTCTGTGAGTAAATGTGAACAGGATTCCTTGCAATGCTGTATATAATATTAGTCCTGTTGCCTATTAAATGAGTCCATTTAATGAGCAGTAGAGGTGTGAGTTCATCACTGGCAAGAGTTAGGATTGGAGTGTATCCTCTGTCCTCAGCATCTGACCTATTTATGCCTGACCTTCACCTGTTGGCCTGAACTGTACTCACCACTGCTTAAAACATATCCTCCAACTTTCATAAAATGGTTGGGATACTGCATGATTCCAAGAACCCAGAGATGGAAGAAAATATAATATACTCAAGAGCAGAGTGGGGGAAAGATGGAGGAGATGGTCATCTTTTAAAAGTTGAACTTTTTCAATATATACCTTCTTGTGACTAGTTTGGTATTAATTCTTATAAAAGAAGTTATTCCTCCTGGTGCTCAGCATACAGAATGAATAAGTTTGGTGAGTTGATGAAACCCTGATGCACACCCTTCCTGATTTAGACCATGCAGTTTGCAACTCTTTGCAAACTGACTCTTGATTCATTAGAGGTCTCATGTGAATACAGCGTAGTTTTCTGGGATTCCCATTCTTCTCAATGCTTCTCATTTATTAGGCACACAGACCCATGCCTTGGCATAGTTAACATATGGAGATATTTTTCTGGTATTCTTTGCTCTCAGCCAAGATACCTGACACCAGCAATAATATCTCTTATTCCTCATCCTTTTCTAAATCTGGCCTGAGCTTCTGGTAGCTCCTGTCAAGCTATTGCTGGATGGTATTCAGAAAAAAATTTACTTGCTAATGGTATTCATGAGAATGTTCTACAATTTGAATATTCTGTTAGGTCACCTTTCTTTGAAATGGGTACAAATGTGGACCTCTTCTTCAATTGGCCAAATAGCTGTCTTCCATATTTTCTGGAAAAGGTAAGTGCTTTTAGTGCATCATCAGCTTGTTAAAATATTTTAATTGGTATTCCATCAATTCCTGTAGTTTTGTTTTTGGATAATGTTTTTGGTGTGCTTTAATCTCTTCCTCCAGTACTATTGGTTGTGGTATAGATGCTTCCTGAGGTAGCTACAAAACTTCATGTCAACTTGCTAAAGTGAAGGGGTGGAGTTTAGCTTGATGAAGCCCCATTGTGAGCATGGCCTTCTCATGAGGATTCTGAGAACTTCCTCTCTGTCTACCTGGAGGTAGACCACACTCTCTCTCTCTCGGCTTCACCTTGCTGTTTTGGAGTCACACCCAGAGAGTTAGAGGAGCCTCATGGAGGAACACTGAGATGCTTCCACCAGCTTTGGATCCTCAAGACTTTTCACCCTCTGGTCTCTGGTCTTCCTGTATTCGGCATCATTGTATGTACTGCGTGAGTCTGGCAAGTAATTTATGGACTAGTATAAGACATACGGACTTGATTAGGATGTTTTCTCAATATACAATTGTTCTTTAGTATAAAATCCTTAATTTTAAAAATAAGTCATCTTATTGGGGGCTCTTATAGCTCTTATAACAATCCATTCATCAATTATATCAAGCACATTACACATATGTTTCAGCCATTCCTTTCAAAACATTTTATTTCTATTTGAGCTCCTCTTTTTCCCTTCCCTCACCCACCCTTCCACAATCATGAACCCCAAACCTTTCTTATACACACACGAATGTCTCTGGGTTTGTTCCTCTAGTGAACCTGGTCTAACATCCTACCTCCTGATATTGTTGATGCTGACTTGTTTTTGGTCCAGTGACCCTGTGTACTCTTTCCATTGTTTTTGTAGTGCTTTGCCCGCAAAAGTTTTATTGATATAAAACTCACATATCATATATGTCCATAGTTAAGTCATTTTTAAAAAGACTTGTGGATACTTTATCACAATCAGTTGTAGTGCACCTCCGCACATTCACAGTTTGTGCCCCTATTCTCCTCATTCTCCCCGTAATCACCGATAGATCATTTCATCAGTTATGATCTCTATAAATGCACTATTTCTGTGTTTTATAAACTGGAAAACATTACAGGATCAATAAAATACAAAACGGAACATTTAAAATGAATAAAATAATAATCAAGGGGAAGAGATAAGTGATCACAAGCAATATTAAAATAAACCAGAGAGAAATTTTCTATCATGGAACAAGTGAGAGATATAAACTCACAGCAAACTATGGATGGATCAAGAGGAATGTCAAATGACCAGATATCATATTATATCATAGTTTCATTCACCATAATCATGTTTACTGTAGTATCTGTCTGATATCAAAACTGTATCTGTCCTTTGTCTCTGGCCAGAGGGGATCTACCAGAGACTTAATCAGCGATTGGATTTTGGGGTCCCACTGTCCTTCATAGCTTCCTACAAATTGGGTGCTCACAGTTTAAGATACTGTACTTTTCCCTAAATCATATTGGGATGTTACTATTTGTCATCTTCAGATCACACAGGTTCATGTGCTTCTTCAAAGTGGACTTAATTGACGTCTCCCTTAGATGGCTACTTGTTGGAACACAAGCAGTTCAGGCCCCAGAGGCTATTCCAGTTGATAAACGGACACTATCTGCTTTGATCACCACACTTTACTGTAGCACCCACATCTATGGTGGTCACTTCATGAAGGTGAATATCAAGCAGAGTCTTATTATAAGAAGTAATGTTCTTGGATTGGGGCAAGAATTAAGTGGGAACCCAGATTACATCCACAGATTGTGTATGACTCCGGTTTACTTTAGCAGTCTTATTTTCATTTTAAGATTAAAAAGAAAAAATACTAACACCCCCTCCCCCCGCAGAATCAGATGATTCCACTGATAACAACATGAATTTTTTCAATGGCATAGTATTTAAGGAAAGGACGTTAGCTGAGTATAGTCCAGCTGTGAACCTCAATCCATGAGTTGTTGCTTTGTATAGATTGAATTCTTAAATGAGTGAGCTCTGTTTGCATTGAACGTGGGTGTTGTTGTTAAGGGAAATTTCTTCTAGCCTTCCTTACAAGGGAAGATCCTTGCCTATCAGATTGACACATGCCATATTAATGCAAGGAGGGCATTAAGATAATAAACATATGCTGGCTCTGGACCACTCAGAATGGATACCTGCAAGCTAGAGATCCTAAACAAGGTCCAAAGACTACCATTCCCACAGTCTTAAGGTGACTGTCCTTTGTTTCTTCTATCAGCAGAGAATTTCAGTTTCAGATCCAAGGGTTACAGATAATTTTGAGGTAGGCTTTCGTATGCTCAGCTGGATTTCCAGGCTGAATCCTACTGGTGTGACCTGTAGAGGATGCCATGTTTCCCCTAGGATCAGCATCTAATGCCATTGGAGGGCTTGGTTCATGGTACTGTTCACCCAGGGTTGTATAGAAACTAACTAAAAGGGTCTACTAGGAATCTAGAACAGGGTTTATTCTCCCCTTGAGTTCTCCAGAGTTATTGCTGAGCATCCCTCCCTGAATGGGGATTGAAATCCTATACAATGTGGCAATACCACCATGAGGCACATTGCCCAAAGAAAAAAGAGATAAGACATGAATGGTTGTATCCTCTACCAAGGTTATTGCAGCACAGTTCAGTTTCAACAAAATGGAAGTGCTCTAATGCCCAGCAGTGGAAGACTAGGCACAGATACTAGGTACATACGCACAATGGAATACTCTGTATCGCTAAAAAACAGTGATGAAATCGTGAAGCACTGCATGATATGTTAGGACTTGCAAACCATTATGGCGAGTGAAGCTAGTTGTTCACAAAAGGACATATATGGTATGGCCAATTAAACAAATATTAGAGACCAATTTCCAAATAATGGGATAAAAAGTCTTCCTGCCAGCCAAGCAGCATGTATCAACCCTTATATGTACTTCATAAGCACCACCTTGAAAGAGGACACCTCACGTTGGTTGAAGTCACTCCTTCAAGAAGGGGAAAAAGGGAGAAGAATGTCTACTTGATTCAATAGAACATTGAGACAGGATGTGATAAATCTACAGCCACTCTGCAGGAATGAGAAGGGAACACAATTAAGACCACTGTTGAGGGACATCTACATTGCAGAGGAAGCAATTATATTCCACCTTCTTTTGGCACTCTCTGAATCACTAAATATTTTGCCCATAGAAACTTTCAGTACTGTAACTTGAAGCTTGGATTTTTTTCTTGAGTTCTTTCAGTTTAAGATATGCTGAGCATGGTGTTTTCTAACTCTAGATCTTTTACATTTCATCATAATATTTAACTTTGTCTTCTTGAGCTGTCCTTTCTAATTTTCTGCTCAACTCTGTCTTCATCACTTCTTCCATTTGCCTCAGCTACTGTCAATTAAGGATAAGCTTTAGAATGTTTTCTGACATACACTTTGATATTTTCTTCTTTCCGCTGTATTTAATGACCTTCTGCTTTCTTCATGAATGCCACACTGGATGCCCTCCTATAGTTTATCAGAGGTTCTGTCATTAGTTTTCAATGTATCATATCTGTTCTTGAGATTTTCTTGAAATTCAGATGGGATAGACACAAGGTCATATTTTGGCTATCATGCACCTCTTAAATTTTTCTGTCATTCCAACTTGAACCTACATATAAAAAAAATCTCTGGTCTGTTCCACAGCTATTCTCTGGCCTCAGTTTAGCTGCTGATCCTGAATTTCCCCATGTTCTCTGCCCAATGATATAGTCAATTTGATTTCTGTATCTTCCATCTGGAAAGCATAAGTGTAAAGTCACTGATTGTGTTGTTGAAAAAAGATATTTGATATGAACAAGCTGTTCCTGCAAATTTCTACCATGCCATCTCCAACTTCATTTCTATCAAGATCATATTTTCAAATATTGCTGCTTCCTCTTTGTTTTTGACTTTTAAAATGCTATTACCATGAATTATCAATCCATCTTGATTGCATATTTGTTCAAGTTCTGAGTGAAGTGGTTGACAGAATTCTTCAATTAATCTTTTTAATGGTCTGTGTGAAATATGAATAGTAGTTATATTAATTTGATTTGCTTGCATCCAGATAGACATTATCCTATCACATTGTACTTCAGAATTGTAAGACACCACTGTAAGTCAAGATAGATTTAGCCAAGTCTTTCGGACTATGAATGCAATACTATTCCTCTTGAATTTATATTTTTGATGGACTTTCCAGGCTTATGAGATTAGGTTACTTGAAATTCATTTAAGAAAAGTTTTTAAAAATTGACTAGATCATAAGTCTAACTAAATCACCCTTTAACTGTCTCTGTGTGGTGCCAAAGTTAACACACTCAGCTACTAACTGAAAAGTTAGAGGTTAGGGCCTACCCAGAGGTACCTCAGAAGCAAAGCTGGCGATGCACTGCTAAAAATTCAGCCACTGAAAGCTCTACGAACAACAGTTCTACTCTGACACACATTAGGTCACCAGGAGCTGGAATGGACTCTCAATGCCCTTCTTAGAGCCTTCTTGCAACTTACGAGGGTGTACTCAAAAAAAGTGGGAGTTGTCTTTTTCTTCAGCGCCATTTGGATGACAGACAGCACCTCCCTCATCTTTTTCCTCACTTCTTCTACACCATCAAGTTGCTGTGTTTTCATGGCCCTCTTGATTTGTGGGAACAAAAAGAAGTAGCATGGAGTGAGGTCAGGTGAGCAAGGAGCATGGAGTAAGAGAAGCGTGCTGCTTTCTGCCAAAATTGGCACACAGAAATGGCTGCGTGCAAGGTGCATTGTTTTTTTGGGGGGGCTGGGGGTGGGGTGGGATTCTTTATTATTATTTTTTTTTTCTGATTTGGGAGAAGTAAGCCAGTTTTATAGGGCAAGCAAGCTTAGGCAATTAGCATATCGTGATCTTCAAAAATTAACAAGTAAATGGCAGCACAGCTGCAAGTCAGGCTTCAGAGGCCAGGGCTGTTTACAGTTACAAAGGCGACAAACTACAAACCCCAGGCAACAAACTGCAACAGAGTTCAGGCATATCCAGCCTGTAGCCAGGTCAAGCATGTCTGGGCCGGCCGGCTCCTGACAGGTCCCCTTTTTTTATTTTTTCAAGTAATATCCTCCCGGGAACTCCGCCTGTCTTAGGTTGTCAGGACACACACTCAGTCCTTACCCGTCATCGGTCAATTGCCTTCTAATGTCACCATGGCCTGTCTTAGGTTGGTAAAGAGTGCTCCTGATCTTACCCATCATTGGCTGTCAAGTTCAGCTCATGGAGGCAGAGGGTCTTATCACATACTAGTCATGTGTGCCACTCTGTTCGAGATCGCTCATCTCCAAGCGACAGTAATGAACTTGCAGG
>PVJH01036928.1:0-18395 GCA_004026705.1 Nesogale talazaci | reverse complement strand
ATCATCCTTGCTTCTAAGGAGCACTCTGGTCATACTTCTTCCCATATACATCTGTTTGTTCCACTAGCAAGTGATTACACTTTCAGTAATCTTCTCCAGCACCCCAACTCAAATGCACCTATTCTCCTATGGTCTTCCTTACTCAAGGTCAAACTTTCACATGCTTGGGAAACAGAATTGAGAAGAGAGTGCATGTGGGCAAGCTCAACATTCATACATTAAGGAGTCTGAGAGGTCCATTCTGAATGAGCGCACCAAAGAGTTACTGAATTCCCATTTCTTTTAAGGTTATCCACAGTTTATTATGGTCCACACACTTGAATACCTTTCCATAGTCAATGAAACACGTCAACATATTCTCTGCTTTGAGCCAAGATTCATCTGACATCAGTAATATGGTTTTTTACATCCTCTTCTGAATCCAGCTGAACTTCTACCATTTCCCTCTCAATGTGCTACTGTGACCACTGTTGGATTTTCTTAAGTAAAATTTTACTTATGTGCGATATCAATAATATTGTTTTGTGGTTTGAGCATTCTGTTGGGTCACCTATCTTTGGAATGGTCACCAATAGGGAGCTCTTCTAGTCAGCCGGCCAGGTAACTGTCTTCCAACTTTCCTGGCATAGAAAACCTTATTCATAGCTTCAAAGCATTTTAAAATACTGACCTTCCTTAATACCCCCCCGCCCAAATTGTGACTATTGCCTGGGAGTTCCGTATGGCCTTTGAGACAGGCTATTGCACCCAAGAGAGAGGTAGGGTTCTGTGGGAGGAAAGTCTGTGTCAGAGAGAGTCAAGAAGGATGGAAGGTGGAAGAATGTCTGAACTTTGCGTTGTGGTAGTAGACCTGGGGTTAGTCAGGAATTAGAATCTCCTTCTCACCATTCTTGCTTCTAAGCAGCATTTTGAATGTCCTTCTTCCAAGACAGGTTTGTTCATTTTGGGGGTGAGTGAGGGGCCAGACCATGATACTCTCCAGGGTCTTTGCCAACTCCATAGTTCAAATACATAGATGGTTCTTTAGTTTTCTTTGTTAAATGTCCAACTTTCATATACATATTAAGCAATTGAAAATGCCATGATGTGAGTCAGGCATGCCTTAGTCCTTGAAGTAGCATCCTTGCTTTCGACATTTTAGAGAAGTCTTGTGAAGCAGATTAACCAAATGCCATGTGTCTTTTGATTTTTTGACTGCTGCATCCATGAGTGTTGATTGCAGCTCCAAGCCAGATGCAATCCTTGACAGTGTGAGTCTTTTCTACATTTATCACGATGTTACCTGGTGAGGATTGGCATTTTTCTTCACATTGACTTGTAATCCAAGTATAATGAAGTGATACAGCTCTGAGGCATGCCTTTTCCTTATTCCACATCCTCTTCTGAATCTGGCTGGAACCTCTGACAGTTCTTTCTCTCTCTCTCTTTTTTTTTTTTTTGGCATCACTGCCCTCAGGTGGTGGGAGTAGGAGGCCCAGGCTTTGCTCCGTAGAGCTGGAATCGGACCTCCATCCCAGTGGGCCGCAGTCGCGTGCACAACCACTACGCCACCGGGGCTCAGCCCTCTGACAGTTCTTTCTCATTGTATTTCTACAACCATTGTTGGATGATTTTCAGCAAGATTCTACTTGTATGTGGTGTCAGTGATATTGTTCTATACTTTGAACATTCTGTTTGGTCACTTTTCTTTTGAATGAGTACAATATGATTATCTTTTCCGCTCAGTTGACCAAGTAGCTGTCTTCCAAATTTCCTGGCACAGACCAGTGAGTGCTTTCAGTGCTTCATCAGCTTGTTGAAACATTTCAATTGATAATCTATTGGTTTCTGGAGTCTGGCTTTTGGCTAATGCTTTCAGTGTAGCTTGAGCTTCTTCCTCCAGCTCCGTTGGCTCTTGCTCCTATGCTACTTCTCGAAATTGTTGAATATTGACTAGTTCTTTTTGGTAGACTCACTCTGTGTATTCTTTCCATCTTATTTTGATTGCTTTAACAATATATTAAAGCTTTGGCTAGGGCTTCTAATACAACATTAAATTCAAGTGGTGAAAATGGAACCTTTATCTTGTTCCTGATTTCAAGGGGGAAGCTTTTCATCATTCCCATTATGTATAATATTGGCTATTGACTTTCCATGAAAGCGTCCAAGTCCTTGGACAATATGTATTATGAACAATCAATATATGAAGTCAAAAAATCTTAGCATTATTATATACTAGTATTAATTTGCTATAACATGTCTGAACAGGGTCTAGTTTGATAAACAAAGGTAAAGTTTGAAAAATAAACCTCATAAAAGCAACATGGATTCAGCTAAATATGAAAGAAGAACAAACACCAAACTTAAGGTGAGGGTTGTGTGGAAAAAAGTGAAATTATTAAGGTTTATGGGGACAATACTGTCAAAGCAATCAAAAGTTCTCTAGTAGATAATTCATGTTAACAGTGATAAGATAAAGTAACAATGAAGCCCTCATCAGTAAACTATCCACATTAACTTACATGGCAAAAATTAAGCTTATTCTGATCCTAATTGAAGGGAACTGATGATTAACAGCAGGAACAATATTATGTTTTATATATACATAGATTGGTTCTGCTTACACAATTCTGATTGAATATTTAAAGTTAAACTGTTAAAATGATTGCATCAAGATCAATCTGGGCTCTGCAGAGCTCACAATGGAAATTTTAAATAAGTGGCATAAGTTCCTGAAGCATTTTTCAAAAAATTTGAACAGGAGGTAAAATAACTTTGAAGACATAAAAAATTCTGAAGGCAAGGCACCATCAAGGGAATCCACCACACTTTTTTATAGCACCCTAAAGTGTAGCCAAAGCCACGTGAAACAAACAAAACAATGATTGTGCAACAATTTGGGAAGAGGTGGGTGTTGGGAATGCTCAATGCATTTACTTGTTCAGTTTCTGGAAAACCAAAGAGCAGTAACATCTGCTTATTATGATAGCATCTTGAGAAAATTGACACTGAATTCACTGCCACCAATGAATACCAACTCATAGTGACCTTATAGGACAGAATAGAACTGCCCCTGCAAGTTTCTGAGACTGTACACTTTTATGGGAGTAAAGCATCTCATCTTTCCTCTACAGAGTGCCTGAGGGATTTGAACTTTTGATGTGAGGTAAGCAGCCTAACCCATTAAACTCTACAGCACAAGTAGTATTGCTGAGAAAGCAAGTTAAAGTTAATAATGTAAAAAAGACTTCATGATATAATTATATTCTTAAGACTCCCAGTTCACTAGGGATAAGCTGAATGGCTGATTTCATTACTTACATGGGTGTCTTGACATTCATAGAGTATGTTGGATAATAAATTCCAAATTTTTCATTTTATTTTTTAATTCCAATTTTCCATGGAACTTTTGAAGTCATCTTATGTCTATTAAATGGAGTTTGTTAAATGTCATTCAAGTCTCCTATTTCCTTGTTGACATTCTTTCTAAATGTCAGTCCAATATTAAAAGCAGTGGATTGAAGACTCCAATTGCTATCTATTTCTTCTCTAGTGCTCTCAGTGTTTGAAATAGAGATGTAGGTACCCCAAAGTTTTATATTATTTATAATTATTAAATCATCTTGACCTCTTTTTCACTGTATAAAATCTATTAATATCTCTTTTCACAGTTCTTTAAAGCAGTTTTAGTGACATATAATTCACATATGCCAATTTTAACATAAAAGATTAAACATGTTAAGGAGTTGTTCAATCATCACAACCATCAGTTATCTAACATTTCCTTCTATCTTGTATGCACTATTAGCCCCCCACTTCACCCCATCCTCCCCTGCCACAAACCAACTGTCTCTATAGATTTGGAGTTCATATTAAGAAAAACCATACAAAAACAAAAAGAAAAAACAGACAATAAAATAGCAAGGCAAAACAGAGAGAAACATCAACTAAATAGAAAATAATAAAAACTAGAACAAACTTAAAATGGGTCAAATGGAGAACCGATGTTAAGGTATTAAATTTTAACCTAACTACATCTGCATGAATCCACTTTGTAATGCACACGATCAGATAATAAGGCTATGCACTTCCTTGTTCAATTATCAGAGGGGATTCACCAGAGGCTTTCTGCATGTGAGGATGCTGCAAATAGATTTTGGATTTTCACTGTTATCTATAGTCTTCTTCAAATTGGGTAATCAGAATTGAGGCTCTAATACCATTCCCTCTGGTCTTGGATTTTATTATTTATAATACTTGGATCACATGCCTGGTGTACTTCTTCTGTTTTGACTTAGCTGATGTCTCACTTTGATGGCTGCTTATTTTGTTTTGTTTGTTTGTTTGTTTGTTTGTTTGTTTTTAAATCATTTTATTGGGGGCTCATACAACTCTTAGCACAATCCATCCACATATCCATTGCATGCAAAGCACATTTGTACCTCTGATTCTATCATCCTTCTCAAAACATTTTCTTTCCACTTAAGTCCCTGGTATTGGCTCCTCCTTTTTCCACCCCCTCCCCGCTCTTGATAATTTATAAGCTCTTATAATTTTGTCTTGTCGAATGCTGTCTGATGTCTCCCTTCACCCACTTTCCCATTATCTGCACCCCAGGGAGGAGATTATATGTAGATCCTTATAATCATTTCCTCCTTTCTACTTTACCTTCCCTCCATCCTCCCATGTCACCACTCTCACCACTGGTCCTAAGGGATCATCTGCCCTGAATACCCCATGTTTCCAGTTCCAATCTGTACCAGCGTACATCCTTCGGTCCAACTGGATTTGTAAGGTAGAATTCAGATCATGAGTGTGGGAGGGAGGAAGCATTTTAGAACTAGAGGAAAGATGCATATTTGATTATTGCTTCACTGTGCCCTGACTGGCTTGTCTTCTCCCCACTACCCTTCTGTAAGGGGAAGCCACTTCTCCTGCAGATGTGCTTTGGACCCCCAATCTACACTCCCCTTCATTTATAATGATATAATTTTTAGAACCTGATCCTCTTGATGCCTCATGGTCTCTCCAGCTGGTGTGTGTCTTCTATGTGGGCTTTCTTGCTTCTAAGCTAGATGTTTGCTTGTTTACCTTCAGGCCTTTAAGACCCTAGTCACTATATCTTTTGATAGTTGGGCACCATCAGCTTTCTTCACCACAATTGCTTACGCACACCTTTGTCTTCAGTGATTATATCAGGACTGTGGGCATGCCATGATATCATTTTTGTTCTTGATGCCTGTTAACTGCTTCCATTTATACCTTGTGGTCACATAAGCTAGTGTGCTTCTTCCATGTAGACTTTGTTGCTTCTGAGCTATATGACTACTTATTTAATTTCAAGCCTTTAAGACACCACATGTTATATCTTTTTTTTTTTTTTGGGGGGGGGGGACGGGGCATCACTGCTCTCCAGTGGTGGGAGTAGGAGGCCCAGCCCCACGGCTGGAATTGAACCTCTGTCCCAGTGGGTTGCAGTCCCGCGCACAACCATTACGCCACCGGGGCTCAGCCCGCTATATTTTTGATAGACGGGCACCACCAGCTTTTTCCACCACATTTGCTTGTGCACACACTTGTCTTCATTGATTGTGTCAGGAAGGTGAGTACCAAGGAATGCCAATTTAATAGAACAAAGTGTTCTTGCATTGAGGAAGTACTTTAGTGGAGGACTAATGTCCATCTGTTACTTTAATACTAACCCTTTAAGTATATGCACATAGAGAAATATACATAAGTATATTTCCCCATCATCATATCTAAGTATATTTACCTATGCTTATGCCTGTGTTTAAACCTCTGTAAGGCTGAGCCCCGGTGGCGTAGTAGTTGTGCGAAGGACTGCGGCCTACTGGAATGGAGGTTTGATTCGAGCTTCACAGGAGCAAAGGCTGGGCCTCCTACTCCCACCACCAGAGGGCGGTGATGCCCAAAAACCAAAAAATAAAAAAATAAAAAAACCTCTGTAAATGCTCATTGCCTCCCAGTTCTTTCCTCTATTTCCTTTTACTTTCCTCTTGTCCCACCATCATTCTCAGTCTTCATTTGGGTTTCAGTAATTTCTCTTTGTCATATTACTCTTGATCAATCCCTATCAGGCCTCATACAGCCACTTTGCCACTGAATTTGAATCACTTGTTGTTCCCTTGTCCCTGGGATGGTTAACACCACCTCCTTTCCCCTGCCTCCCCATCTCCCACATCCCCCCAGAGCCATCAATCCCGTTGTTTTCTCCTCCAGACTGTGTTCATCCAGCCTATCTTATCTAGATAGACTTGCAGTGATAATATGTACAAAAAAACAAGACACCACATGGTGAAGAGACAAAAGAAAACAAAAGGATGACAGCAACGTAAAAAAACCAATGTCTGGAAAAAATATATAAACAAGTAAAATAACAATAGCAAAAGAAAAACCTATACACTTTAAGACATCTGATACTGTGCTTTTTGGTAGCTAAATACCATTTGCGGGGGGCTGAGCCCCGGTGGCGTAGTGGTTGTGCGCGGGACTGCGGCCCACTGGGACAGAGGTTCAATTCCAGCAGTGGGGCTGGGCCTCCTACTCCCACCACCGGAGAGCAATGATGCCCCCCCAAAAAAAAAATACCATTTGCTTTCTCCACCACACTTTGCTAAAAAACCCATATCCTGAATTATCTTTTCATGAGGTAAAGTATTGAGTAGGCCACCTCATAAGAACGAATTTTTCTTAGGGTTTACAATTTAGTGTGAGTTTAAAATCCATTCATATATCTATGCTTTACATATGTCCTTGGTCCAATTTAGAGACACCATTATCCTTTTATTAGGGAATATTATAAGTCATCCCCATGAAACAAACAAATCTGGGCTGAGCTCCGGTGGCGTAGTGGTTGTGCGCGGGACTGCAGCCCACTGGGTTGGAGGTTCAATTCCCGCTCACAGGAGCAAAGGCTGGGCCTCCTACTCCCACCACCAGGGCAGTGATGCCTAAAAAAAAATAATAATAATAAATTTAAAAAATAAATTAAAAAACTCTTCTTCTATAAAATAAATCTAAAAGTTTGTTTTGTCTGATGAACACCACAGCAGCTCTTTTTTTTTTATTATTATTTGCAGGAAATAATGTGTTGCGTTCTATCACTTTCAACTAAACACTGCCATCGAGTTGATTCTAACTCATAGCCACTCTCTAGGACAGGGTATTTCTGAGACTATAACTCTTCCTCCTGAGGAGAGCAGCTGGTGATCTCAGACTGCTGATCTAGCAGGAGGGGGGACAGGGGTGTTACAGGGGAGGGGAGGAGACTTCAAAAGTTCAGGGGAAAATGGACATCTTTCCCTGAACTTTTTGAAGTCCCCTTGTATCTGCTATTAAAACAAACAAAAAAATAAGGATAGGGCACTTATCATATACAATTACCTTATTATTAATCCTGATACTTTCCCATGCATTTCCCTTTACTAGGTAGCTTTCTTTTTTTGATATAGCTTTGAAATACTTTATTTTTTCTTTTCCATCTGCAGAGCTTCCATCAGCATTTTTGATTAGGGTAGTCATGCATTCTTTCAGCTTTTGTTTGTCTGAGAATGTTTTAATTTTACTCTTATTCTAGAGGTTTCATTGAATGTATTGTGCTTGGTTAATAGTTTTTCTTCCAGCATTTGCTTCCTATCCTTACCATTTTTTTACATTGTTTATCCTTATTTAATGTTTTGTCTAGGCCGTTCCTTAATTTTTAAATTAGGTTAAATATTGTTGTTGTATTATATTCTCCCTTACTCCTGGCCCCCTTCATTATTTAGTGGCTGCCCATTTGATTAGAATTGGAAAATTCAGCAGTGCAAATCAAACCACTCGATGGGAGAAAGACGAGACTTTCCACTTCTGTAAAGAGTTACAGAGTAGGAAACCCACAGTCCTCCCCTCTCCGATAGGGCAAGCAGGAGTCACAATTGACTTGATGGCAGTGAGTTCCGTTTTTGGTTTTAGACATCTTTTCCGTTCCTTTGTAATGTGGTAGTTCTTATTAGTTACCTATTGCTACATAACAAATTACTTTAAATGTAAACTAAGCTGTGTAAAAAACAGCATGTTTTTATCTCATAGTTTCTATGGATCAGAAATTTGGGAACCACTTATTTTGTTTATTTTTTTTTAATTTTGTTAATTTTTGTTTGTTCATTTATAAGGCATGGGGAGAAATAGCTCTGTTTGGATTCAGGGTTTTTCATGAACTTACAGTAAAAATCTTGGCAAGGGCTACGATTATCTGGAAAACTGAAGTTAAGTAAAGTAATCTCTTTCCTGATGGATAACACATAACTTTCTCACTTGAAGACTTTACTACAAGTCTGCTTAAGTAGCGGGTTCCCCCGAGCAAACAATCCACGAGTAGGCAAGGTAGAAGCAGCAATGTCTTTTACAATCTAGCTTCTTTCATCTCTTTAACTTCAGACATCACTTTCCATCATTGAAGAAGGTGTAAGTCAGCCCTGTTCAGAATGGAAGGTTTTACCAAAGAAAGTAGCCACGAGGAAGGGAGCTTCATCGGGGATATATTGAAGACTAGATTTTTAAGTATTGGAATTTTTGATATGCTAAGAATATAAGTGGACTCATTCTGGCAGTTGTATCATGCACAAAATTTCTCTAGAAATTTGTGGCTCCAGCTCTCATTGCAACACAATCATCTTTGGATTGTGTAATATAAAAGAAAATTTTGGAAAAAAAAAACTATTTTTAAAGGATGAAGCACTTTTAAACACTAGGAGAGCTACAATATGGAAATGTTTAAGGAAATCCAACATTCAATATTAGTATTTGCTAAAAAGGAATTTGTATACTTTAAACATTTGTAATGTTTAAGTGAACAAGACCTATTAAAATTATATATTGGATGTATTGTTGTTCTTGTTGCCATCCAACTGAGTCCAACTATGAGAGTTCCTGGCTGGGGGGTGGGAGGACTGTAGTGGTCACCTGTTGTGCTGATATCCACACAGTCGGCAGTATGAAATTATTGGCCATTCCCTGGGGGAAAGATGAGGCTTTCTACTTTCTTTTTTTTTTTTCTTTTCATTTTTTGAGGCTCTCTACTTTTACAAAGAGTTAAGTCTTGGAAACCTTCAGAAGAAGTTCTATCCAGTCCTATAAGGTCACTGCAAATCCTAATTGACTCCATAGCAACGAGTTGAGTCAGATTAGTGCCCTTATGTACAACAGAACAAAACACTGCCAAGTCTTATACCATTCTCATAGTCATTCCTATGTTTGACCCCATTCATTATTAGAGTCATGATATCAAGTCATCTCATTGAGGGAATTCCTCTTTATCCCTGGTCTTCAACTTTATGAAGCATGATATCCTTTTCCAGGGACTTGTCTCTCCTGATAACATGTCCAAAGTATATGAAGCAAAGTCTTGCCATTCTTGCTTCTAGGAACTTTCTAGTTAAACTTCTAAAACAGGTTTGCTTATTCTTTTGGCAATCCATGGTACTTTCAATATTCTTCTCCAACACCATACTTCAAATGCATCAGTTATGTGGGATAACACATAACTTTCTTTAGAATGGGTGCAAATATGGATCTCTTCCAGTCATTGACAACTCAGAAAGTCGGTCTGCCAAAGTTCTTGGCATAAACAGTGAGTGCTTCCAAAGCACCAGATTCTTAAAGCATTTCAAATTGGCATGCCATCAGTTGATGGAACTTTGTTTTCCACTAATACTTTCAATGTGGTTTGGCTGCTTCCTTCAATACCTCTTTTTTTTAATTAAAAATCATTTTATTAGGGGCTCATACATCATTTTTCCAATACATAAATAAACATATTGTGGCAAGCACCCTCGCACGTCTGCTGCCGTCATCATTCTCCAAACCAATACCTCTTGTAATGGGTGAACATCAACCAATTCATTTTGGTGCTCCAATTGTGCATATTCCTTTTATCTTCTCTTGATGTTTTCTATATAATTCACTAGCCTGTATATAGCTCAAGTCTTGATTTTCTTTTCAGTAATTTCAGCTTGAGAAGTGCTGAATATATTCTTGGCTTTGGGTTTTCTAATTCTAGGCCTTTGCACATTTCTTGTTTGTTTGTTTTTTGGGCCTCACTGCCCGCCTTTGCACATTTCATTAAAATTCTTTTCTGTTTATAATATTTCTTTGTCTTCCCAAGCTGCCCTCTTGAAATCTTTCGTTCAGCTCTTTTTTTGTTTTGTTTTGTTTTGGGGGGGGCATCACTGCTCTCGGTGGTGGGAGTAGGAGGCTCAGCCCCACTGCTGGAATTGAACCTCCATCCCAGTGGGCCGCAGTCCCGCGCACAACCACTACGCCACCGGGGCTCAGCCCTTTGTTCAGCTCTTTTATTCCGTCTTTTCCCCCATTCATTTGAGCTACTTTATGTTCAAGAGCAAATTTCAGAGTCTCTTCTGACACCTATTTTAATCTTTTCTTTCTTTTCAGTCCTTTAAATAAACATTGGCTTTCTTCTTGTATGATGCCCTTGATGTCATCCCCTGACTCATCTGGTCTTTGGTCACTATTGTTTAATGCATCAAGTCTGCCCTTGAGATAGTCTCTAAATTCAGATGAGATATACTTCCAGTAACACTTAGAGGTTTATGGACTTGTCTTAATTTTCTTCACCTTCAGCTTAAAGTTACAAATGAGCAATTGATGTTCTGATTGATGACGTTGAGGTTCACTTTCCACAGATGTAGCTTATTTGATTTGTGTGTATCATGTATTTATTTGCAGAGTCTCCCTTTATATTGTGGAAAATATACCTGCAACTAGCATGTCCTTAGTCTTGCAAAATTCTGTATACTCTCTCCAGCTTCACTTCTGTCATGAATGCCACATTTTCTGACTACTGTTTCTTGCTCTTCATTTCCAACTTTCGAATTTCAATCATCGATATTATCAATGCATCTTGAGCGTATGTTTATAGGTTTATCTGACTCAAAACATTACCTATGTCAATACCAGTCTATTTCGGTCCACTAATATCTAGCATAGATTCTAGCATATCAATCTTTATGCCTTCTGTTTCATTTTTTACAACTTCTGATTTTCCTAGATTCATACATCTAGTATTCTAATTATTGATGGATTTTTGAAACTGTTTCTTCTCATTTTGAGTTGAAGTAAATGAAGGTCCCGCAAGCCTTATTCCATCCACATCATTATAATCAACTCTGATTTGGGGAGGCAGCTCTTTCTTACCCAATTGCACTTTGAAAATAAAAACAAAGACCAATTGCACTTTGAGTGTCTTCAAACCCAAGGACCTCATCTTTTAATTTTATATCAAAAAAATATTTTTCTGCCATTCAAAAAGTTGTTACTGACAAGTATTTTTTAAAATAGGCCTTCTTCCCAGTCTGTGCTAATAAGAAGGACCTGATGAAACCAATCAGCATGGGTGGGTGGCCCTGCTATTATTTAAAATACTGGTAGCATAGTATCTAGCATCACAACAAGCGACCTTCCATAGTAAGACAAATTGACAGACAAGTGGCAGATTAAATTTTTAGTACTTATTCAAAATGTCTAATCTACGTAAGTCATTTACATTTGTGATTTTAAATAGAAATCTTTAAAAATGTAAATGCAATATTGGAAACATTTTTTAAAACTTATGATTAACATATTTATAAGGATGGTTTATTGGATATTTAGGAATTACCTAAGTACTTGGAAAGAATTTTTTGTGTGAGACCAATGAATAACTTTACAAAATTGATTATATTTAATTTATGAATGCAATCAAAATATGTGAAATAGGTTAATTAAGTAAATGCAAATATTTGACCAAGCACTAATCAAAAGCTCTCTTAAACATGATTGTCTAAATTTGGCTATATTTATAAATTTATAAATTGAATTATAAACTTAGAGAAATATCCCTTGAGTATTTAATTTTCTAACTTTACTAAGTCACATGCTATTCTTCTAAACCAAATTGACTTCTGAATCGTTTTCCCTATGCACCAAAATCACCCTTGAATAAATGTTTACATTTGATGACAAGCAGGGAAGAGAGGAGGGAGAGCTTGGATGAAGGGCTAGGCCTTCCCTGAATAATTACACAAGCCTGGGTTTGACCTTTCCTTTTGCCTGGAAAGTTGAGCCAGTGGTTGGTGTAGTGTCCTTGGTGCCAAGGCCAGAGAGGATGGGAAGGAAAGCAGGAGGCACGCTCCAGCCTGTGTTTGCCTTCCACGCCACTCTCCTTGCTCTTCCTGTGCTTTGTGCATATAATAAGTGCTGCATTGGCCTTAATACCAACTCACAGCATGGTTCTCATTCCCTCTGAAGAGGCTGAGCACATGGTATAATGGACTTTCTTTATTAACTTGCTCTTTGAATGTCCAAGGGACTTCTAACTGACCTACTGGACAAATTGTGACTGCACTAAGCAAAGAGGAATAGACAAACCTACAGAGGATCCTGACACCAGTGCTGCAAATTCATCACAATGTAGCAATATGGCTGACTTATCGATATAAAACAAACATATAGCCAACTGCTGGTTATTATGGGGCAGGAAGGTCTCATATCTACAATTTTTAATTATATTTAAGTTTCAAAATTTACTGTAGTTGATCTTACTCATGTATCCCCATTCCACCTGGGTTGTGACTAGAGCACTCTTAAATTTGCTATTAAAACCTGCAAAAGACTAAACTGATGTAAGACAGAAACTTTCACTGGGTGTTTATGAGATTGAATTCTTAAGAGAAATGTAAAACAGTGAAAAATGCTGTCAAAGGAGGGAAATTTGGGAGGCATGGAATAACAAAGTAGTCCCACACAGTTCTGGTTCTCACAAGTTCCACGACTGCTCCTTGTATGTGTGTGTTTTCTATGTTCAAAATATTTTTCCCTTCTAGAACAGTCTCTAATACTCTATTGCCATGGGTTTGATGGCTAGTGACCTATTGGGTCTCCAAAGCTGAATGTAATCTGTATGGAAGCGGACTGACACAGTTTTCGCAGCCAAAGCAGGTGAGCTTTTCATCACGGTGCCACCAGGTCTCCAATCAGTCTCTACGAGGGAGATATTCCAAGTTCAGTGCCCAATCCATACTCATTGCTAAGATATCATCAGGCTGCAGGCAGGAAGCCTCGGAAGTCCCGAAATAGTAAAGAACTGCTTTGATTGGGGTGTCACCTTGGGCCGCTCCCCTAACTAGTATGTGTTGAAAGTCCCCTCTCCTGCCCTTGACAAAGTTTGTGGCATCCTCTACTGCCAAAACCGAACTCCCACAACACCTTCCTACTCCCTTAGGCACAGTATTATGGCTTCCACCCTCCACAGTCTGGATTGTAGTGGAATTTGAAGGACTCTGACAACTGTGTGGGTCTAACCCAGCCCCATACAAGTTGACTGAGTGCCCTAACTCAACGACCCATAGCACACCTACATCCGGTTGCCCAGGCTGGTCACTAACCCAGGAATCACCAGTCAGCAGGTCAAAAATACCCTGAAATTTTGGCTTCCTAATTGGCAATGGAGACAATTTGTGGAATCTTGGATTGATAAGACCTCCCCATTTCTCCTCCACAAATGCCATCTCCCAGAGTATAGACTCTTCAAGGCTGGGTTCTTGACTTTAGCAGTCAAGCTTGCCAACAGACTGTAATGTTTTGGGTCCCTTGTTTATTTTTCTGTGTACTTGTTTGGTTTTTCCTTCTTTATTTCCTTAGCACACACATCTCCAACCCCCAACAGCCTTTTATTTTTGACTTCCCTTTCACCCAGCATGCACTCCTCTTCTTCTGACAGGCACCCAGTTCCTTTCTTTCTACATCTGTCTCTTCTCTTTCACATAGTACTAATCACATCAGGGTAATCACATCCAGTATTGATGACTAAAGAGGTCCCTTCACTATGCCATTCAAGAAAATGTGCAAGAATGAATGATGATAGAAACTAGGTCATAGGGAATAAAAATGCACTGGCTGTAAACACACACACACACACACACACACACAGTCCCGATAGTGCAATCCAAGGATTCCTCATAACTCAGTTTAAAGTACTTGACTGTTATCAGAAAAGTTATTGGTTTGAACTACCAACTGCTCACCTGGAGGAAGATGTGGAGATTTTATTCCAATAAGGATTAGTAGCGTTACAGAGAAGGTCTGCTTGATCCTAAGAGATGTGATCGATTGGAATTGACTTGATGGCAGTAAGCGATGAGTATGGTTTTGTGGTGTAATCATTCTGTAGTTGTCTGCTGACCCAAAGATTGATGTTTTGAATTCACCAGCAGCTTTACAGGAAAAAGATGTGGCAGCCTAATCTATAAAGTGGACTCATTCTACTTCACATGCAGTGTTTTGGCACCTAACCCCATTGTTCTGAAGTTGACTTTAATTCTTGGTGAGTCATATGTAGACTAGAACTTTTTCTATATCGTTTTCAAGGAAGCAGATTGCCCAGCTCTTTCTTCAAAGGTATCACTGAGGGGTTCGAAGTGCCAACTTTTGGAGCTGCAATCTAAAGTTTGTCTATGCAACATAGTCATAATATGCACGTGCGCTATTTTTATTGAAAATAGTCTTTTTTTTTTTTTTTTTTTGGCATCACTGCTCTCCGGTGGTGGGAGTAGGAGGCCCAGCCCCACTGCTGGAATTGAACCTCCGTCCCAGTGGGCCGCAGTCCCGCGCACAACCACTACGCCACCGGGGCTCAGCCCTGAAAATAGTCTTTATGGACTGCTCACTGGGGTTTTTTAGGGACATTGTTGTCATCATGTTCATTCGGACCCACAGTAACTGAATGAAAAACAACCCCATCTTGCATCATCCTCACAATTATCCTTGTTTTTGAGCCCATTCTTGCTGTCACTGTGTCAATCCATCTTATTAAGGACCTTCCTCTTTTTCTCTGTCTCTCTACCAAGCACGATATTCTCTCCAGGGACAGTTCTTTCCAGAAAACATGTTGAAAGTGTGTGAGACAAAGTCTTACCATTCTTCCCTTTATAGTGTCTCTATGTGCAGACTTTCCTTCTTCCGAGACAGATTTGTTAGTTCTTTTATTTTCTTCAGATTTGTTTGTTCTTTTGGCAGTTCATGGTACTTTCTTTTTGCTTGTTTGTTTTTTGTTTTTGTTTTTTGGGGGGCATCACTGCCTCTGTTGGGCGCTACCCAGTGCTGCTCCTGAGAGCCGCCGCTGGATTTGAACTGACAAGCCCGCAGGCCGCAGTCCTACATTCAACCACTTACGCCACTGGCGCTCAGCCCTCATGGTACTTTCAATCTTGGCCAGCATGTTGATGGAAACACATAAATTCTTCTTCAGTCTTCTTTTTCAATGTTCTGTCCAGCTATCTATCACATGCATATGAGGCGATTGATAGCCCATGGCTTGAGTCAGATACACCTTAGTCTTCAAAGTGACATCCTTTCTTTTCAACATTTTAAAGAGTCTTGTGCAATAGATTTATGCTTTATCTCTTGACTGCCACTTCCATAAGCACTGTTATGGATTTAAGCAAGACAAAATCCTCGACAACTTCAATCTTTTCCCCACTTATCATGATTTTACCTATTCATCTAGTTGTGAGGAGTCTAGCCCATCAATCTGGATATCCGTAATGAGACCTGGCTGAGCCCCGGTGGCGTAGTGGTTGTGCGCGGGACTGCGGCCCACTGGGATGGAGGTTCAATTCCAGCAGTGGGGCTGGGCCTCCTACTCCCACCACCGGAGAGCAGTGATGCCCAAAGAAAACAAAAAAACAAAAAGAGAGAAAGTTCGTCAAGAACGTTTATGTTTTTTATATCTCAGAATCTAAGGATTCGTGAGGTTCAGTCATATTTTTGCCCCTGTATTCCCTAAAAAACAAGAGTATGTTTATGATACATGTCTCCTTCCCTTAAGCTAGATTCAGTTGGAATTTTTTAATTCTTTCTGTTTGCCACCCAAACACTCGAAAACAATCCAAGAAACAAAGCCATTGGGCCGGAAGGAGATGGCGGAGGTGAGCACATGAAGAGGCAGTGCATGAAGACGTGGAGTGTTGGACTGAGGATTCGGCATCTTTTCCTCTAACCAGTGAGGAGGCATCAGGTGTTCTGAGGAGGAGAGTTTCCGAGTCCAGGGTTTTGTGGAGGATTGCTTTGGTAAAACTGTGCACAATAAATTTGAGCACAGAGGAATAAGGAGGCTGGCAAACCAGTTATACCATGTGATAATTCAGACGAAAGAGAATAACAACCTTGAGGCACAGAGAGCTTGCAATAACGAGGAGAAAGGGGCAAGGAGAGATATTGCCAACACATCGTTAACCAGAGGCAGGAACTACTTATATGGTATTGTGGGAGAAGGAGAGTGAAGAAAAGAAAGAAATAGAAACAATAGAAAAAGAAACAAATAGATTTTTTTAATCTTTTGTTTGTTTGTTTGTATTTGGGGGGGCCATCACTGCCCTCAGGTGGTGGGAGTAGGAGGCCCAGCCTTTGCTCCGTGGAGCTGGAATCGAACCTCCATCCCAGTGGGCCGCAGTCCCGCGCACAACCACTACGCCACCGGGGCTCAGCCTGAAACAAATAGATTTTTATTAAATTGTCTTCCAATTCTATTTGCATATACTGTTCCTGTTCTGCATTACCAAAGTGGTCAAGAACTGCTACTAAGCCACCATTAGATCTTCAATTTTGCCTTATGTATAAGCACAATTTGTTATTTCACTGAGAGAGAAACAGATAGATTAGCCTAGCACTCACTGTCTGTGCCATACAAAAGCAACTTTACTCTTATTTTGTCTGTCATAGAAATTGTGAAAATAATCTATCTGTTCTTGTCATGATAAAAACAAAGGCATGATTTATATCTTCATATCACATGTGGTCTTTCTTATAATATATGCCTGAATAAAGAAGCACCTTTTTTGTAGTTGTCTCCCGTAAACTTTAGCTACTGGAGTAAGAATGCTTTGATTGCAGAATTCTCACTTGAGCAAGGTTTTTAGATCACATTATTTATATTCTTGGCCTTGGTCGCCAATTAAGTCTCTCAAGTCTAAAATTGCTTTGTTTGCTTTTTAAAGAACTCTGCCCACCTTACAGACCTACAAGTTAACTAACCAGCCTGTCCCCACTCCCACTTGCCACTACCCCCACTCACAGAATTTTGCTTTGGGTTTCCTGCCAGATTTTACTTTCAAATTGAAAATCGGTACGTTTTTTTTGTTTGTTTCTAGAACATAGAGTTCATTATCCTTGAGTTTTTACCATAAATGTCTGTCTCATGTTTTTAAAAGTAAGATGAATGCTACAAAATGATGTAGTGGACCAGATCCACGATTAGACCCCAGGCAGTGATGTATGAGATGTCTATGTGGGTAGAGGGCAGGCAGGGGAATGGGGATTCCGGGAGGCAGATTGGGAGAATGCCTTGAGTGAAGCCTCAGAGACTGGAGTGGAGAAATAGCTATGAGGGATTAGGTAGGGTGTGACTGATGTGGCAAGACACACGGAGTCTTTGCCTGCCCTGAGGTCCTGTCTCTGCCAAAGAAAGGGCTGAGGCATTCATTCCTTTTCACCAGGAGGATACAAAACAGCCATCCAGGTGACAGGGAATATTTGTTAGGACTCTAGGAAGAACCAATCTGTCTCTCTCCCTCCCCGTTTTCCAATGTCTTTTATCTCTCTACTTCTGTACCTTACTTGACCTCCTATTTTCACTAGAACTGAATGACGGGCCTTCCGGTAACAGAGTTGAAATCTTAGGTGAATACGCATTAGCCTAACATCACAGTCAGATGAATTTTTCATAGATTTAATTTTCCTCAATAATCTGTTACTAGGTGGCATTGAGGATGTTCCAACCATGTAGAGCATAAAAAAAGGCTGCGATGACTTGGGCCATCCACACAATAGCTGTTATGCTGGAGCCCCTTATTCACGCCATGTGTCAATCTTGTTCAATGAAGATCTTCTTTTTCCATGGACTCTCTACGACTCCTGTTGTTCTTATGCATATCCTAGTTTCTCCAGATAGCACGCCAAACTATTTCGGACAAAGTCTCCCCATGTTCCTTTCTAAGGAGTTTTTTGGCTGTACTTCTTCCAAGGCTGATTTGCTCCTTCACATGGCACTCCATGATATATTTACAACTCCTTGCCAATATCATAGTTCAAGGACATTGGTTCTTCATTGATTTTTATTTATCATTCATCTTTCCCCATGTACACGAAATGGTTGAAAATACCCTGGGTTGGATCAGGATCATTTTAGTCCTCAAAATTATGTCTTTGCCTTTTAATAATTTAAAGAGATCTTCTGCAGAAGATTTGTCTAATGCATATGTCATTTGATTTGATTGCTATAATCTCATGATAAATGGAGAAAATATTGACTCTGTCAAGGATTCTTTTATGACCTAGGGAAATTATTTTACTTTTTAGATTGA
>PVJH01036927.1:0-18380 GCA_004026705.1 Nesogale talazaci | reverse complement strand
TGATAATGGGATTGAAAATGTATTTAATAAAAAATTATGCTGTGAATAATAAATCAGGCATTGTAACTCAGACAGTAAATCATTTTCTAAAATATCTGAGTTTTTCAGTACACTGTGAGTTCAAAGCTAAGAACCAGAAAACATATTAGCCATTTTTCTGCCCTGAAGGAGATCTGTTCCTTCTCCATTAAAAAAAAAAAAATTAGAAGCAATATCATTCCCTAAGCTGACCTTTATAGATAACTGTCTTTTTATTGTGTCGTTGTTCTTGTTATCAGGTGCCATCAGGCGAGTTCCAACTCACGGACACTGTCTGAACAACAAAAGCAAACACTGCCTGGTCCTGTGCCATCCACACAGTCACTGTTAACTTTAGTCTGATTTCACAGTGACGACAGTGCCTTACCACCTTTTGAAGGTCTTCCACTTGTTCCTTGACCTTCTATGATAAGAGAAATGATCTCCTTCAGGGGCTGGTCATTCCTGGTGGCAGGTTCAAAGGACAGGAGAGACTACCTTGCTATTCTCCCTTAGAAGGAATGTTCTAGCTGTACTGTCTTATGAGAAAGATCTACCTTCTTTTCGTCCATGATATACTCAGTATTCTGTGCTAGCACCATCAGCCAAACACATCAATTCTTCTCCAGGCTTCCTTAGTGACTCCCCAGCTTCAGATGCAGGAGGCCATGCACCATGCCATAGCTTGCATCAGGCACACCCCTTAGTTCTCAAAGCAACAGCTTTGGTTTTAAGCATCTTAGCACTTTTTCCACAGCAAATATGGCCAAAGCAATTTGTCATTTAATTCCTGAACTACTGCATCCATGAGTATTGATTCTGGATTCAAGCAAAATGAAATACTTGAAAACGTCTCTATTGTTTTTACTTATCATGATGTTGCTTATTAGTCTAATTATCGTTGTCTTCTTTATCCAGAAATATACTCCATACTGATGGCTTATAGTTCTTGGTCTTCCTCCGTAAGGGCTTCAAATATTGATTCTTGTTATGTAATGCATAGTTTTCAAATTGACTGTTTTTTTGAAATACTTTACAAATATTAATTCACTAACCATTGCTAAATTCACGTTATTCTTGTCAGATCCTGTTGACCTCTAACTCATAGAGACCTTATGTGCAACTGAATAAAACACTGCCCAGTCCTGCTACTAAAGAAACCTATAGCCCTGTCTTGCCTTCCAAATGGCTTTTTCTATATTGGGTTGGAGGGTGGAGACCTGTGTATTTCACTGTTATTCAAGTTCCTAGGAACAATTTTGCCTTTTCATGACTAATGATACCATTTGTTCCAAACATCTGACTTCCAATTCACAGAATAAGTGATTCACAATATGGATTTATTCCAACATAACTTGTTCAAACCACTTTTGCTGACATTTCACTGAAATCTAATAATGTTGAAAGATATTCATGTAATGTTTTTACATAAAATAACAATTTATCAAAAAATGACATAGTGCTAAGATGTATAAGTGTATGTCTCTGTGGTCTTAAAGGCTTGAAGATAAACAAGCAGCCATCTTGCTGAGAAGCAACAAAGCCCACATATAAAAAACACACCAGCCTATGGGATCATGAGATGTCAATAGCATAAGGTACCAGGCATCAAAGAACAAATTATCATATCATTGTGAATGAAAGGGGACCCAGAGACCACCTGTAGGCAACTGGACCCACCCTTACAGTAGGGTTGTGGGGAGGAGACGAGCCAGTCAGGGTGCAGTGTAGCAATGATGAAGCATACAATTTTCTTCTAGTTCTTAAATGCTTCCTCCCCTCCACTATCATGAAAGCAATTCTACCTTACAAATCCGGCTAGACCAGAGGATGCACACTGGAACTAGAAACACAGGGAATCCAGGACATATAAACCCCTCAGTACCAGTACTGAGAGTGGCAATACCAGGAAGGTAAGGGGAAGGTAGGGTAGAAAGGGGGAACTGATTACAAGGATCTACATATAACCTCCTCCATGGAGTAAGGAGAACAGAAAAGTGGGTGAAGGGAGATGTCGGACAGAGTTAAGATATGAAAAAATAATAATAATTTATAAATTATCAAGGGTTCATGAGGGAGGTGAGGCAAGGAAGGAGGGGAGAAATGAACTGTTACCAAGGACTCAAGTACAAAGCAAATGTTTTGAGAATGATGATGACAACAAAGGTACAAATGCGCTTGACACAATGGATGGATGGATGGTGATGAGTTGTATGAGCCCCCAATAAAATAATTTTTTATGTGTATGCTGCTGTGTTGTTGTAAGGTGCTGTCAAGTTGGTTCTGACCATAGCAACCCTTTGTACAACAAAGAGAAATACTGTCTGGTCCTGTGCCGTCATCACAATTATTATGTTTGAGCCTGTTGTTTCAGCCACAGTGTCACCCCATCTTGTCAAGCCTATTACTATAGCTATCAGTAAGTTTGAAGAGAATTATAGTTGGTGCACATCGTTTATTGAACTTTTTTTCCTCTGATTTTTCCTATAATGTATATGACTTCTATCATTATTAATTTATGATGAACAAATAAGAATAGCCATTGTCAGGGTGAGAGAGATAAAGTGACTGGTGACATTGTCATACTTGACTAATTCCTCTTCAATGAGCAAAAAGTATTGAGATCACAAACTTGAGTTAGGTTTGTCTTCCAAATTTCCAAGACTATGGCTAAGCCAAGCTATGAATCAGATTTGAATGGACAGCAGTGAGCTTGATGTGGGGTGCCTAAGTCTTGTGTACTTGGCTCAGTGCACCTTGGTGCTCGGTCTTCTGGCCTACTTCCAAGGTTTCTCACAATATGATCCGGTGCGACTGAAGAACAACCAACTGAACTTTGAGAGTGCTTTAGGCCCACCATTTCCAGAGAAAGGGCATACCAAATCTAGATTCCCACCATCAAGGACATATAAAAAGAAGATACCCACAGTTTTGTAAGTAGCAACAATGAAACAATATCTGGTGGGTTCCTTAAAAGGAATAATATAGGATGAGTTCCTTTGAAGGAATAAAATACCCATTTTATTATGACCACTTAAGATTATCTTCCCATATGCTTATACAATCAATCCCAAACCCTCTCTTCTTGGAAAATTTCGTTGCCCTTCGCCTCTTGCATCTTAAATCACTACAGGCTCCTTTTCTCAGCTGTGACAGCACTTTTGTTTCACTCTCCTCTCGTCTACACTGATAAATTTCTCTTGTCACTCTCAAACTAAATATGCATGTCACTGCCCCCACTGGCTTCCCTCTTGTTGCTCCTTCTTAGTATGACTTGGAATTGCCCTCTCACATTTATACATCTACTGAGCGTGGCATATGGCACCCTTCCAGAGTCAAGATAAGCCACCTCCCTCGATGGACACTGTCAACAATCTGTGCATGAAGAATCCCCCAGACCTCTCATTTCTTTTCCCAGGAAAACTGCTTAGAAAAAAGCACACAAAACAAATTGTGAGGAAAAAGTATGAAAGAATGGTAGAAAACCAATAACTCCCTGTGAGGTCTGAGTTCTGAATCCATATCAGATTGTGTTTGAGTCTATTTATTAGGGATAAAACTATATTTGCCAAGTTCCTTCCTTTGCCAATTTCAGGAAATGGTTCACTTGCTTCTCACTTTGAGAAACTTTCTTAAACTGGTACTGGATAAATGGTAAAGACAAGTGCCAAGAGGATAGAGAGTTGGGAACGGGATGAAACAGATCTCGAAAACGAGGGAGGGAAAGGAAAGGGAGAGTGAGGAGATGGCAATCCGGTGAGGAGGTAGGGATTTGGGTGGAATGAGTTGAGACAAAAGAGAGGAGGAACTGAACATAGAAGACATTCAAACATGAAACTATTTTCCATGTGCATTGCTCCTCATTTCTCCATTGACATTGCTTCAAAAGATTTAAGAAAAGACAGGCTCATACATAAATTTAAAGTCTTTTTATAATCTCTTGGGATTTATTTTCAGTTTTTAAGAAGTACAAAGAAGTGATCATTGTCAAGTTTAGTGAGGGGTGTGTGAAGAGTAGAGGTGGGGTGAGAAAAGAATATGCAGTACATTGGCGATGTCTACAAAGGCTTTACTTAAATGAAGTCTACAGAACATGGTCTACAGAGCGTTTGAAATACTTTTTATTCAGGAGATACACCCTTATTTTCACTAGACCCTTATTTCTGCCAATTTTCCCCCACTAACAAGAAATGTTCTACAGTGTCACACTAATCTATTTAAATACCAGAGAACCAGAGATCCATGAAAATTCTGCACAAAAAAATCTCAAACCCATGACAAAACAGACATAACTATGTGCTGCTATATATAAGTCCTTAAAAGCTGTCGATGTTGATTATAAAATATTACATAAATGAATAAAGATTAGTACAGATTCCTTTTTCTATAATAGAATTAGAGATTAAAGGGGTGGCAGAAACTCTGTTTTGGTATTGAGAACAACTCATTCAGTCCTAAGGAAATGCTTTAGTTAATCAATTTTACCACACTACTCAATATCAAGTGTTTAAAAATAGCTAAAGGGTCATAACTTTAAAATGTAAGGGCTATGTATTAGCAATATTATCACACTTTAAAAATAAACTCATTGTGGTAATAAAGACTTCTAAAGATGAAAATCTCTGTAAAGAGTGAAAATGCAAATAAATGGGGGGAAAAGGACAGTTGTTTTACAGAGTACTACTCCCATGGATCATTTGCATCATGTTACTCACCATAGAATGTTCTCCTTTGTAACCTTGAGGAGAAGTGCTTCAAGTCCTGTCTGACTCAGGTTCACTTAGACTGCATCATAAGCCAAGAACAATTCTCAGTATTAATGGGACATGTTCCCCTACACGTGCAGCTAAAGTTTGTTCTGAGTTCATTAAACTCACTTAATACCAGATTGTAACTTCACGAATCCAGAACTTTCAGTATCGCTTGCCAAAGGAATTCATATGGACACCAATCTGTCCAGCAGTTCCTCTGTGGGATACTTCTGCATAATATTCTCTGTTCACCATAAAGCTTTATTGCTCTGGAAATTGACAGTCTTCTGAATCATCCTGAAGATGTCTGCTGAATTAACTCTCCTTCAGAAACTTCCAGGAAAGCTTAATAATGTGCCACCATTACCAAACAGATGAGCTCAGGGAGGATAAGTGCACAGTCTGTGCTACTTGAACCACTGTGTCACAGCCACAATCCCCACACCTCCAGAAGTCCCTTCAACGGAGCCAGCTTTCATTCGTCCAGTAATCATATCCTTTGATCTCGCACTAGATTTCAGAATCCCTACCGATCCTAAGAAATAGAGAAATAGAATAAGGTCATATGCTACCTTGCTAGGAAAAAAATGATAATGTGGCACATAGTAGTTCATATGGTGACAACTGACGACTTCCAACTTCGCAGGAAAGAAGGGGGATCATGCTCAGTGTCACATGAGATCTTTACCGTTCCCTTTTCGTTTCCAATTCTGATTTCAACCATGTTAGTCAGGGTAGACTACAGAGACAAATTCATAGACATTCATATGCATATAAGAAAGAGCTTTACATATGAGAGCAGTTGACTATAGAGAAACTGTTCCAGCCCAGTCCAGATCAAATCTGTAAATCTGATATTAGCCCATATGTTCAATACCAATCTATAAATTCCTCTTCAGACTCACACAGGCCAGTGGGTGCAAAGTCTTGTGAATTCAGTGGTGGTGTAAGCCTCTCAGCACTGGCAGGGTCTCTACATGGCTCCTCCAACTCAGGACACTAGCCTAGCTCCCTAAGTCTTGTCAGCTGAAATGTCTCCCAGGGAGTGTGTCTGTGCTCCATCTCTAGCAAATTATTTACCTCCATGGCGCCTCTAAATGAGGTCATAGAGCTGTGACCTGATTGACTGGCTAGACTCCACCCCTTCTCTCTTGTCTCACTATACCAACCATCCCTCCCACAGCACTCTCTGTTCTCAGCTGGGTTTGCAAATTCATTGCAACAGCCACACAGAACTTCTAGACCGTAGGAGGTTGATGAAGGGAAGTGAACAGGTTGCAGTTCATGATCAGAAATGTTCAGGATACAGTTGTTCCAGCCAGGAACATTTCTCAGCCACGTCCATAAGCATGCTTCTTTCTGGTCATTGGCTTCTCAATCACACAAGCCCTGGACCTCTGCCCTTCTCCAGCATTGTTACAAACTTTTGTTGGCATTGCTAAAAATTTCCAAAGGGCACTCCTCTCCACCATAAGCCTTAGCCATAGGCTATCGACGTTAGCTCTTGAGGTCAGTAAATCCAACTCCCCCAATTAAGTACAGGGAAGGACTCAACTCTTTAAGTGAGTCTCCAACCCAAAGGCATTCAGCCTTCTTGCCCATAAAGCCTGCGCCCCTATCTCATGCTCTGACAGCTGCTGACTCTGCTGCACCTGCTTTCCCACCCTTCTCTGGTAGCACAATTCTCTGTCCTCTACATTAAGGAGGTGCAGTGTGCAGGGATCTTGAGGTCCAACGGATTCACTCCACCCTAGTTCCTCTTTCCTGGCAATAGTGAAATCGCCTATTCCTACTTCCAAAATAGTTCATTAAAAGACCAGTGGAATGAAAAATCCCAGGCGATGATCAATATCACCATTTGGCTTCTTATCTTGATCAAGTAGCTGAGCTTCTGCTTCCAAAGGCCCTAAGTGGGAATTCCCGTCATAAAATTCCTCCTAGCTGTGGTGAAAAGAACTTACTTGGTTAGGCCTCATCCTCATGAGGGACGTTCTGCCCAGCCTTCTGTAGGGCTGCATTAGAATCTTCGTATCAATTCCATCAAAGCTGACCATATTCATTCATTTCTCAATAATCATTTAAAAATCTCTGCCCTGCCAAGGTAAGCGCTTTCCACACCTCAAATTACCCTTCTATTTGTTTCATCAATGAAATCTGTGCATGGAAGCTATGTTAACACAGCTTCTCAGAGTGTTCTTTTGTTTCCATGCCCCTTATTTCGTGTGGCCCAACCCAGTCACTTGCTGGAAGTTACAAAGACTATGGCTAAAATCATACCAAGAAATTCACTGCAGCAATGTGTACCTGTCTATTTTCATTCTACTCAGCACAGATAGGAAAATTCATGATTTTATTTCTTTCCATGTATCCTATTTAGTATAGAAATGCAAAGACAACATCAAGCTTCCTAAAAGTTTCACCTACTTGCCACCTTCATTTCCAGGACTCATCATCAGCAATTCAGTTGGCTTGCAGAAGAAATAACAGTTAGTGCTTTTCTAAGGCTGGGTTCTCCAAAAAAGCAAAACCAGTAAAGAGTGTGTGTGTGTGTGTGTGTGTGTGTGTGTGTGTGTGTGTGTGTAGAGAGAGAGAGAGAGAGAGAGAGAGAGAGAGATTTATCTCAAGGAAATGACTCCTACAGCTGTGGAGGTGGACAAGTTCCAAGTTCACAGGTCAGATGTAAAATGGGGACTTCTCCTAACTCATATATTTATAGAGGCTGATAAACCCAAGAGCAGCAGGTGAGACAACAGACTTTTGATTGCAGAGGTGAATAAATTCTAAGTCGGAAAATGAGATGGCAGGCTGCTCACAGGTCCCAGGATGGCAGGCCACCCCCTGGCTCAAGTTTACAGGATCAAGCATCAAATGATGAGCCAGATATGGTATCCAAACTCAGCAAAAAGCAATCTAGTTTTTCTGGAGTATCTGCATTTGTTAGAAGCAGGTCACACCCCCAAGGAAACTCCCTTTCAATTGATTGGCGGCTCACAGATTCCACCAAGGATAGTATTACAGTATATTTGATCTCATCATGGCGAATGACAACATCTTAACTGTCACAACAATGAGGACTCCTGGCCCAGACAAGTTGACCAATAATCTCTGCTTTCACAGTGCTAAAAATTAAAAAGACAAAACTAGGGCCAAGGCAAGTGAATAATCCCAGAACAGGCGATAGTTGAGGGCTAAAATGGGGGGTTGGAGACAAAAGCAGAGTTCAAAACCAAATTGGTTTCAGGTCAATAGAGAGCAGGCGATGCTCTGAAGATAGATGTGTGTCACATAAAGAATGGTGAGTCTCTTTTTCGCTTTGGATGTCAGAAAGGTGAGAATTATATGTTGACTGCTGATGGGCCGTCAGTACCTCTGCATGCCCTCGCTCGCTCGTGAGTGAGTAGGTTTTGCGGTGATGGCTATTATTGGGAGTGGACCCAGGGGGCCCGGGCTGAGTTCTGGAATATAAACATCATGTTCATGATTGCAATTTAGACAGCCCAAAGGAAAGGGCAGAGGCAGCCTCCTCTGGATTGCAATCGGAGTCTCGTAAATGTAGATGTAATTACTAATAAACATTGAACTGAAAAGACTTCCTGTGTGGAACAGTGCAAAGCAGGAAAAAAGAGATGTGAGCCCTTAGGAATCCTCTCACATTGTGGCCATCAATGTCTATCCTCTGCATTCTGGAGGTAATTTAAAATGCAAAGAGGAAAAGTCCTCAAGTTCTGGGGCACTGATTAACTCCCCTCTAACTTCGATGGTATTTTTTATCATTTCTGTCATGCTATACAGGAAGAAAGCATTGACTTTTAGGTGCACTGCTGACGACCACTGCACCTTGAAGCTTCTGGCGGTGCCCATCTTGTGACCTGGATGATTCTTGCTTGGACACTGAGAAGCACTTTTCTCCCAGAAACAAGCCACCTGAGAGTCCAGACATCTTCATTTTCCTCATGGCTTTTCAAGACTCTCTTAATAACCTTACCAAAAAGTCAATATTTTCACATGAATGATAAATTTAACTCTCCCAGATTAATCGTTTGGTAGTTTCCATCCCAACTCTTGGTGTTTGTAGAACCCCATGGAACTGTGATTTACAATCACCTTACATGCCAAGTCACATGACTGCTATTCGGCCCCTCTAATATTTACTGTTAATGGGGAAGTAATGCCCAATCCCGCTGTCATGGAGTCGGTTCCAACCATTAGCAACATTCTAAGATAGAAAAGAACTGCTCCTGAGAGTTGCTGAGACGTCGATCCTTTTTCCCATGAGGAGGATCGAGGTGGAACGAAGTCCAGAATGGGTTGCTATTCCACCATTTCAGGAAGCAGCAGATGACTAAGAAGCGGCAGAATGGACATGACTCTGCTCAATACTTGCCCGGATGAAGTCATCACTGAAGATGCAGGGGCCATAGAAGTGCAGCGAGGGAGCCAGCTGGTGCATGTAAGGTCATGTAAGGTCAGGTGAACCTTGACTGACAGAGGAACAGGTCAGAATATAAAGAAAAACCAGTCACAGCAGGTGAGGCAACCTAGCTTGCTGAAAGTAAAGCTAACGCAAACTGTGTATTGATGAAGATAAAAGACTCCAGCTTTTAGTATGGAGTATGTCTCAATATAAAGGAAACTAAATTTTCCCAGGAGAGACAAAATACTGAAGCAGCCGAGGATTTCATTTTATGTGGATCCACAACCCATGTCCATGAAAGCAGTAGTAAAGAAACAAAACCACCTTCGCATTGGATAAAACTCGTAAGACTGTTCAGAAACAAAGACAGTCACTTTGAGGACTAAGGTGGACCTAACTCAAGCCTGATATTTTCAATCACCTCATAAGCATGTGAAATGTTCTTTATCCATGTGACACCTGAATAAAGAAGACTGATGTATTTGAATTATGAAACTAGCAAGAAATGTCAAATGGACAATGGACTGCCAGAAAATAAGCAAATCTGTCTTGGAAAAAAGGCACCCAGAATACTTCTTAGAAGCAAGGTGGACGTGGTAGATAGCTTTTATGTCAACAACCTGTTGATCTGGTCCCAACCTGAAGATGCCTCCTTGGGAGTGGGGGGTTTTATAAGAAAGGAACTGGGGAACCCTCCCCTTCCCTGCTCCCCTTCACCTTCCTGCTTTCTGGGGCTCTGTCTGGCCCCAGTGGCGGTCCCAAGTGGGCTTCCCTACCATGAGACCTGTTGGTCCCCTGCTGCTTCCACTGACTTTGGCCCTACAAGACCCTGCAACCACCAGCCTGGACTCCCCCTCATTGCTATTTCCATTTTCTCATGCATTGGCCTGCAGCTATGTGAGTCTGAAGAGGTCTGTGACTAACATCAGATTTATAGACTTGGGTCAGACTGGGCCAGGATGCCTTCCTGATAGGAACCTACTTCTTGAGAGAGAGCCCTGTCTTGCATATATACTCATGTGAGTGGCATGGATTTCATTTCTCTAGATAACCCAGTTTAACACAGAGAATATCTCTCTTTTACTTGGATATTATAAAGAGGGATGAATCCCCAGAGAAGAGCTTCATTCTTGGTAAAGTAAGATGGTCAGCAAAATAGAGGAAAACTCACAATGAGATGGAAGGAAAAGGTGGCTGTCTCCATGGGCTCAAACATGCCACTTATGAGGACAGTGCTGGACTGCGCAGTGCTTTGTCCTATTTTATGTAGGCTCTCTATTAGAACCAACAGAAGCCAGCAAATGCGTAGCATAACTTTGAATTGCACATGGTCATTCATGATCGATGCAATTATCATGAAAAATATCTGCATGGTACTTTATACTTTATGAAAATACTGGTATAATAATGCATTTACATCACCAAATTAGTAAACAGAAATTCTTGTTATTTCCTATTTGCAGATAGAGAAATCAAGACTCCTGGAGGTCTGATGACTAAATCAGGGATTCTGTATGAGTCCCTGATTTTTTTAGTATCAGAGCAAGGACTGAGAACGTGTGACTCTTTCGCCACTATAGCGTGTGGCCTTTTCTTGTCTGAGCCCTCCATTAGAATTAAAATCTCAAACTAAAGGGCACTGACCACTTTGCTGGCATCACCGAGCAGCTAAATGTCACTGTTGATGCTTTCAGTCTTGTATCTTTACAGTTGTTTCAGGACTGCCCGGTCTTCCCATCTCTTAAATGGCTTTCCTATATAATAAATGTCAGAGACTGGTTGATCACTGTCAGGTCACTTCTTCATGATTTGATGGAGAAGGTACAATTGGCTTATGCATGCTTGATTCAAAGGCCAGCTTGAAACAGTGAGTCACTCACTAGACAGATAAGCATTTAGCCATTATATTAATTCATTTTTGGCAAGGATGCTACTTTATCATTTCCCCTGTTTTCTCTGGAGCTGATAAAGAAATGGATGACTCCATTGACTGCTAATTATCATGAATGATGCAGATACTGTCTCTTTACAGGAATCAAAGTTACGGTCATACTGAAAGGGAAGAGAGTTAAACTACCTCTCCCAGAAACTCCAACCAAGTCCCTGGAATAGTCTCTACCTATATTTAAGGTAAGAATGATGTTAGGTTTTCTTGTGGGAAAGGCAGGATAGTAAAGATTCGGTATTTACAGTAAACATGTACAGTAGGAACTTCTATTAATCCTGTGTTGTACAGGGCAAAACAGAATGAAAACTGTTAGGCACACACTACATAGTGCTTCATTAATACCTTTTTTAAAACATATGTCTTTCACAAGAATTCTTTTCCAGACTAGATTAGACGATATCACATCTTTGAGTTATGAGAGTAAGTCACAAAATACTACAGTACACACACACACACACACACACACACACAGGTTTACTCTTCAACGTCTACAATTTCTTTCAGTGATGCACTTGTCTTAATCTTGTTAGAGTGCCTTCAAAACAAAAGTCCAATCAAAACAGCGGAGATCTGCTGGGCTAGTTAAATTCAAGAGGTCAGTTAAGAAGGTAATGGCCACTGTTTGGGGGGCTTCAAATGGGAAATCATGATAGATTTTCTTAACTACACAAGATAATTTTAAAGGTTTAATATAAATAAAATTTTAAGAACATCAAATACTGCATTGGTGAGAAAACGCCAAGGAAAGTTGCATGGAGGAATATTTTTTCCATCACAGCAATGCATCTATCCATTTTTCCAGTGAAGTAAAGGTTGAATGATGATAATTTAATGGGGAAATCTCATCCCATACACCCAACAGCCCTAGCCTTGTCCTTTTACATTTCCTTTTGTGCCACAAATTTAAAGAGCATTGAAAAGGGACATTATTTGAGTTCCTTATGGAAAGTTGTTGTTTTAATTCTGATGTAAATTGATGGGCTCAAAATTCTTTGGGCAAGGGTTAGAGAGACGGAAATTCTGCCTTCAGAACTGAATAGGCCTGTGTGGTCTATGAAGTTTTCAGTATCTGACAATAGTTTCCTGCTATTACTGACATCAGCAGATGGCTTTCTTTTATAGCCCATTTTACAAAGAAACAACATTTTTATTTCTTTGGGAGGATTCGTGTGCAAGATAGCAGAGAACCACAGGGTCGTGTTGAAAGGTAAGCGCTAACCCCACCGCAGGGGAGAAAGATGAGATTTTCCACTGCCGGAAAGTTACCATCTTGGAAACCCAGCTATACCCTGACCTTTGGGGTTATGATAAGTTGGGATTGGCTCAATGACAATGAGGGAGGGTCTTCTTTCTTCTCTCTCGTGTTAGGCATTCCAGCCCATCAGAAGTGTACCGCCTGAGAATGAAATTCGCTCCATGGCAAAACAACTAATCACCACATGTCAATTTCCTTGAAAATATTCAAAACTCCAAATGTTGAAGGCTGAAACCTCAGTAATCCACTGTCATTGGATTCAATCATTGCAGCAGACGCCATGAAGTGGGTGGTAGGACACAGATGAAGAACAAGCAGCAGAAGGCAAATAGATAGGAGGCTCAGCACATAGGGGTCTCCACTCTGGACAACCCAGTCCTCTTCCCATTGGTGACAATCAGAAAGTAATTAAAACAACAAGAAAAACTGCCCAAGTAAAGATTTTTAAATATTGCAAGCACGACTCTTACAAATATACGTCAAAAATAGACAGAACTCCTCTATGAGGGAACCAGCTGGGTGGCACATTTGATTCAAAGAGCATTTGGGGAAGTGAGAGGGTCTGGGCAAGGGGGAAAGACTGTTGGGATCAGATTGCTCCTTTAGGTACAATTCTGGTTGATCATTGACAGAGCAACAAGACCATACGTTTAGGATTATATTTTCTACCAGACAAGTATCATTTGCATGGCTTTCAGACAAAACTTTGCACACTGAAGAGTAACTTCACAGATTCTGGGCTCTAATCAATAACAAATGGTGTTGCAAACAACAGACCATTCCCCAAAAGAATTCAACAGTACTGTGGATGGACCTGTTAGAAAATGTTGCAGATTACACAGAAAGGGCACACAGTCTCTCTTGGCTTTATTTTCAGATTTTTTATACTTAAAAAAAAAAAGAAATCGAGTCGGAAAGTCTGGTCTTTGAGAGTTATCTTTGGAGAAGCAGTCTATTCTGCTGCCTTGACATGTTTCTGGTCTGTTTTGAGAGAGAAATGCCTTCTTGTTCTGAACTTTAAAAATATCGTAACAACTGAAATGCTTACTAACAGATAAAGGAATCATGAAATGTGGTGCATACATGCAATGGAATATTACTCAGCCATGATACATACTATGACAAGGATTAACCTTGAGAAAACTAAGTGAAATTAATGTACCAAAACTCCAGTGCCAGAACTGCACAGACAAGAAGCAAATTTTTTAAGGACTATACGACTCTTTTTTAAGACTCTTTGGCACTTTTCAACTATTAGCAATTTTCTCTCAATGAAGTACATACAGAGAGAAATAGGCTAACTCAATAGCAAAAAAATAAATAAAGCTTGGACACAATGCCATTTAAATTAGATAATCTAAAATTATTTCATCTTTCACAGCTTTATTTTCTTCCTTTCAAATTTCTCTTCTAAGTTCATTTTTTCCATTGGACAAAATGTACCTTATTCAAAAAGAGAAACCTTTTTTTTCATTTAAAAATAAGGCAACAGCTAAAATAATCAAGCTTTAGAAGAGACATGGTATATTATAAGACAAAAATGAGAGAAAATTTGACTAACTGAATAACTTTGGGCAGCAAATTAGAATACATTCAGTTTCTCATCTTCTTTTTAATTTTCTTTATCTACAAATTGGGTTTTGAGTACAAGATGAACTGATAGTGTTGAGAGAGAGTTTTATGACTTACTTTTAAGTGTTTTTGTCAATCATTTGGTAATTATACTTGAACAATAGTAGTCTTTCATTGTGAATTGATGGAATACAGATTCTTCCTCTGTCGATATTAAGTTCCTAATATTATTCACCTAAAACCTAGGATTTGGTGTTGGAAGATGAACCTCAATGAGTATTCCAAATTGCTTGGAAATTATCACTTAGGCTCAGCAGTTTATACAATATCTCTGAGCAAGAGGCTTCATATGATTTGAAATAAATTCATATCTTCATTAATTTAAAATATATGTGCAAACCACATGGAACTCTTACATTGATGGAAACAGAAAAGGCTGTCAGCAAAATAGAATAAACCAAGCTATACTGTCAAAATTATGAAAAGGTTAGGTAGTTGTAGTAACAAAAGAACACCTTTTTAGGTATAGTTCAGATTTTATGAACTATAAACCCACATGAACCAATATTTATCTTAAATCCTAAAGGCAGGCTTAAGACTTACTACTTAACCTGAACCATTCAAAAGTATCTCATTAAAATATTTTAAAATGCTATTCAAACTGACTGAATAAAAGGTTTTAAGTAGAAGCAGATGATTACTATTCAGCTTTTCCTTCCTCAAGGTTGTTAATGAACATTAACCTTTTAAAATGAATGAGTAATTCTGAATACCGAACAGATGTTTCAATAAAATTTGGACAATTTAAGCAGTATTTCTTATTAGTTTTCTTACCACATGCAAATCATGCTACATTATCTTCCAGTTTGACTAAAGGTGAACTAAAATGGAGAAGTGCTACTGGTTTGACACAAGTTGAGTGATAAGAGTGAGGTCTTGTTAGCACCAACCCCTCTGGGACCTTCCTTGCTACCTTCAAAATACAGGGGGCTTTTATTATGAAATGACTCATGTCATTCTTGAAGTCCTTGCTCCTCTAAGCTTGTATATTTAAGAAGGAAGTAATTTCTAAAAGTTAAATTCTGGTTAACAAAAGGAGAGATGGGGGCGGCATTAACAGTACCTGGTTTACATCATCTTTATTAATGAGTTACACTTGGTGATATGACTGCCTTATGATTAGCTGCCACTTGGTAGCATGTGGACTTCGTCAAGCAGTATGGTGACCTTGGGACATTCACAGATCATCACAAAGTAGTCAATGTATCGTCTTTCCTGCTAACATATTTGTTTGGTAAGACACGCTTCCTAAGAATGACTTAGGTTGGGTAATAATGACAGTTCTGCCTGGAGCATATTAGAAGATTCAAAAAATAAGTGAGATATATTGACACACGTAACCTGTGCTGTTGTTATAAGTAATGACAGGAAGTTTTTTAGTTAAAAAGTGATAAATTTCTGTTGAAATGCTGCACAAAATGCTTACCCTCATTCTGGTTATCACTCAGTCTGACAGGGTCATACAGTGAAACATTCCATCTCCCCACCACCCCCCTAATGATGCCACTGTATTCAGATTCCTTATGAATATTTATCAATAATTCTGAAAATATAGTCACTGAAAACCCTGTTTAGTTCTGTTCTACTACGCTATACCTGATGTTGTCTTGAGTCATGATCAGCTAATATCAACAGTATTTTTTTAATTACTGCTACTGGGGGGGGGGGGGTATTCCAATTCAGAGAGACCCTGTAGGGCACTGGAGAATTGCCTCACTGGGTTTCCAAGTCTGTAAATCTTGATGGAAACAGAATACTTTGTCTTTCTACCTCAGAGAGGCTGGTGAGTTTGAACTGCTGACCTGGTGATCAGCAACTCAACAAACAACCTGCTGCACCACCTGGGTTCCTGAACATTGTCCACTGGTCACTAAAATCAAACTGAAAGGCAGGTGTCAGTAGGGAAGGGAGGGCACTGAAATTCCCTGATATCCTAAAATCTAGAAACATATTTTATTAAATGAAAGTCACATGTTCAAAAATGTCATGTTTGTCATTTTTATTTCCAGGTGATTTAATTTTTCCCCGTGAACATACAACTTTCCTCTAGTTCTTTAATGCTTCCTCTCCCCACCCCACCCCCCACTATCAATGTCCCACTTCTACCTTACAAATCTGGCTAGACCAGAGGATGTACACTGGTCCAGATAAGAATTGGAAACATGGGGAATCCAGGACAGATGAACTCCTCAGTACCAATAATAGTGATACCAGAAGGGGAAGGGGAAGGTGGCAGGAGGAGGGGGAACCAATCACAATGATCTACATATAACTCCCCCCCCCCCGGGGGGACTACAGAAAAGTTGGTAAAAGGAGCTATCAGACAATGTAAGACATGACAAAATAATAATAATTTTGAAATTATCAAGGTTTCATGAGGGAGGGAGGGTGGGGGAGAAACTGGAAAAAATGAAGAGCTGATACCAAGGATTCAAGTAGAAAGAAAATGTTTTGAAAATGATGATAGCAACAAATGTACAAATGTGCTTGACATAATGGATGGATGGATGGTGATAAGGGTTGTCTGAGTCCCCAATAAAATTTTTAAAAGGAAAATAAAAACCGCCATTGCCATAAGCTGGTGTCAAATCATAGGAGAGATGTTTATCTTGAACACCATATGCATTTTTGCTGAAACTCTGATACAAATCCCAAAGGCCCCCCTTGGACCTGTTCTAATGAACAGATGTATTGGGATTTGTGTAACATGCAGCTTTTTTAATTTTCTACACATGGTGGCTTTTTCCCCCTAAATCTGTAAATGTGATTTAAAGGGAAACCCCTCTATTTTCTTTTTTAAATTTTTAATAATTCATTTTATTTGGGCTCTGACAACTCTTATAACAATCCATACATCAATTGTATCAAGCACATTTGTACATATGTTGCATTATAATTTCCAAAATATTTTCTTTCTACTTGAGACCTTGGTATCAGCTCCTCTTTTTTTCCTTCCTTCCCCTCTCCTCATGAATCCTTGATAATTTAGAAATTATTTTTATTTTCCACTGTTCATTATCTCCCATCATCCACATTTCTGTTGTTCATCCCCCTGGTGGGGGTGGGGATGGATTGCACATTGGTCATTATGATTAGTTCCCCTTCTACCCCCATCTCCTCCCTATCCTCATGGTATCCCTACTCTCATTGTTTGTCCTGAGGGGCTTATCTGTCTTGGATTCTGTGTGTCGAGCGCTCTTATCTGTACCAGTGTACATGCTCTCATCTAGCCAGATTTGTAAAATAGACCTGGAGTCATGATAGTGGAGGGGAGGAAGCACTAAAGACCTAGAGAAATGTGTGCTTCAGCAGTGTCATACTGCACCCTGACTGACTCCTCCCTTTCTTGTGATTCTTCTGTGAGGGGATGTCCAATTGTCTACAGATGGGCTTTGGGGCTCCATTCTGACCCCCTCCATTTGCAGATGTTTGTTTTGGGTCTTCTGATGCCTGATACTTGATCCCATTAACACCTTGAGATCACATGAGGGTTTTGGTGCTTTCCTGTGACTGTTTAACTTCAAGTCAAGATCTTAGATCCAAGATCCTAATAGCCAGACACCATCAACTTTCTTCACCACATTAGCTTATGCACCCATTTTGTCTTCAGTGATTGTGTCGGGAAGGTGAGAATCACAGAATTCAAGATTATTAAAGTTTTCTTGCATTGAGGGAGGACTTGAATTAAGACCCAATGTCTGTCTGCTACTATAATACTTAACCTATAAATATATGTACATGCCCTATATCCCTATCATATTTTAATATATTTACATATGCACTTAGATTGATACCTCTATAGCTGTCTGTTGCCTTCTAGTTCTTTCCTCTATTTCCGTTTACTTTCCTCCTGTCCTTCAATGATGTTTGACCTCCATGCAGCTCTCTGTACTTCATCTCAGCTACATTGTACTTGATTGAACCCTACATAGTGAGTATTTATACAGATTTAAATGTGAAAGTGGTGGAAACTAGCTATGACTTTATGCCCAGGAGAGGAGAGGTCCTAGTAAAATGCTACCTTTAAAAGTTTGCTTGACCACCCATTTCACCAAAAAAAAAAAGTAATGGGATATAAAGGGCAAAGCAAAGTGCTTTTTGTTAGATAAAGAAAAAACTCCCCAAACTAGAAATGTCAAGCATAATCTAAGCTGAGGAGACAGTCTAAAGCCAGTGGTGACATCATTGCCTTTGACCTTACTATCAACAGATACTGTATTTTAATGGAATTACATAAATATGCTTATGTAACGCCAATTTTTTAAATTGCAATCTTCAAAGATTATACAACTTCCCAAGGTGTATTCACCCTTAGGGATTTTAGATAAGAACAAGATATGTGAATTATACATCTAAGTGAGG